>DVZL01005896.1:0-11735 GCA_018236625.1 Lasaia peninsularis
GCGCACAATAAATCAATATGAGACATACTAACAAATGACGGTAGATTTAAAAAGATGTCATAGCTCCATGTAGGTTAAGCCACGAACTTTTGGATCCACCCTCGTATTATCATCTCCCTGGTATGGCAACTTGTTCCTATAAATCTTCGTCTTAGCCTTATCCCGGATTATATCGAATGATATCGGGATCAGCTACCAAATCTAGGAGATTTGCCTAGGATGCGAAGCGACTGCCATAATTTCCCTGGCATAATTTCAGATCTGACATCTGCAACCCAGAAGGGAAATTAGGCCAAAACCTAGATTAGGTCGAATTTAATGAATCTGGGTTTCCTCACATTGTTTTCCTCAGTTAGAAAAACTCATGGCGGGGTTTGAACTTGGACTAACCGAATCGAATTACATTATTCGAATTTTAAGTTAAGTAGGCGAACTCGCGCATGAAGAATTCTGTATCATATCTTTTGTCTATAAAACGGCAAATCTCTGAAGATATATCATGCGACTGCTCGATATTTTTACTGCGAAGTAAATATGGACAGTGACATCTATTGGTCGGGTTTGATTTTATTGTATGGAAGCCTCTTAAATGTTTTCATTTGTGAAAATTTCAACGGTCTAGCTATCATAGTTCGTATTATACAGACTAGTGACAGACAGATGGACAGCGGAAACTTATTCCTGTTTATGCTCCTCCGGTACAGAACCCTACACTCAGCCTGAACTCAACACCACCAAACTCTAACCGAGAACCGTTTTCTTTGTCGAGAAGATATTAACTACCACTAAACATGCTAAGTTTAAACGAAGCTAGAATAATTAGGTTTGATATTATTAGGATTTTTGGTCATCGGTACTTTTTACAATATTCAGAGGAAAGTAGAAATATTAAAAATAAAAATATCATCTCTGTGGTGCGCCTAACGGTACGGCTGTCGCCTATTAAGACCTTTAGCTGCGTAGGGGCTTGGGTTCAATTCCCAGGTCGGGCAACTTTTCTTATTATATATATTATATTCTGAGTAAGCATTACATTGCCCGGGATTGGAATGTGCCCGAAGTGGCAATAGGCTTGCCACATATCACCCTGTAATACTTACCTTGTAATACTGGATATACTACCAATCTCTGCCTACCTCTTCGGGGATAATAGGCATAAAGGTACTTTTTTTAAGTAGAAATACAAAATCTAAATTTAAAAGTTTTAGAAGATAGATGTGCAAACAAAGTGATTGATTGATCACTTGAAATAAAAAATCGGAAAATTTTGTAAGCTTTTCATACGAACGGTTACACTTTGGAACAGCGCTTTTTCTACCGAGCTTTTGTAGGAATTTGAAAGAGGGTTCAATAAACTTTTAACAAGCCAACACCGCAATCTAAAACAATCAAGTTTCCCAAGTCGCAAAAAGTATTTCAAAACTGTTATAGTTATACCTAATTCCTAAATATCAATTATAATTATTTTCGTACTAAATATAAAATATTAAGTTGCCTAGACCTTGGGAGACTTATGTCTTCATTCCACAACCAAATTGGTCGTATTTTCCGAGGGTGGTATCAAGTCTCCGAAATCGGCATGTTTGTATAAAGAGAGTAGCGAATGTAGAGGAAGTTAAGTATGCACTATGCGGGGACCTTGACACTTTAAATAGATACTCTCTGTCTACCGCTCACGTGTATTTGCGTGTAGAAATGTTAAGATACGTATTTAAGATGCCCTTAAAGTATTTTATGCAATAAATATAATAAATAATATATACATATTCTGTTTATATGTAAGGTAGCAAGAATTGATTGCTCTCTTTTGTTAAACAAAGTAGATTGTCGTGTTCCGAGGGGGCTTCCACGTAACGTAATAACACCCTTTTACCCACCACTCCATAGTTCTACGCGTAGCAGGCGCCAACTCACCTTTAGCAAGATTTTGCAAAGTCGTTTTTTTTTGACTCGTCTAACGAGTTATTTCACAATGCGTAACTGATTAATATTTTCATATTTCATTTTTTGTTATAGTTATCATTTTATTTGGTTTTATTTTGTATCCATGTTCCTTTTTTGTTTTATAATGATTTATTAGACTAGTTAAGTACTAGTAGGTAGGTTACTTTATACTATTAAACATGCGGTGTTTACCTGCAATTGTTTGATACAATTATATTATTGTATAATTATGCACAAAATGTATTATACTTATTATGATTGAATTCAAGCGCTAGTAAGCCTTTTAAATAAAAATAAAATAAAAAAACGCCTTATTACATTTATCGAAATAAAAAAAATGCTAAAAGGAAGTTTTAAATAAAGTTTGAATATAAAGAAATATAGTTTAGTTCTTACGTTGTTCGCAAATGTCGTCGTCATCTATAAAGAGACCACAAGAGCAATCTTTACTGTAAACGTCAAAATGTCCACAGTAAAGGAGCTTTAACCAACTTTGTGTCACTACTAAGACTGCAAACGACACAAAATCTTGAGCAGCATTATTCGCTTTTGGTTTCGTAAAATGTTAAGCAGCACATTTCACTTTTTGTTAGATAAAAATTTAAGTAACATATTCCACTTTTTATGCCGCAGCAAAAGTTTTAACCACATTACTCGATTGGAATAGACTTCGAATCTCTGACGCCGTTTGTTACAACGTTAACAAATTTGCTACTGGTTACCTTATGATATGAAAATGACGTAGTGTTGAGACTGTTTTCTGCTTTATTATTTTTGTTGTTTAATATTTTTTATTATCATATGTTATTTAGAGGTTTCTTCATTAATGTCCCCCGACGAAATATATAAAATAATTAAATGCAAACTCGTACGCAGTCGGGGGAGGGGACCTAGTTACTAATAAGGATAATTAATGACTTTGCGATGATAATTTTAACATTATCATCAACTTTACATTTACTGTCTCTGATAGTAGTGAATTGGTGGTAATTCTGTTGCGGGCTAACTACAATTATTTTAAGTGTATGCTATATTTTTTCAATGAGATAAAAAAAAGAGTCATTTTTTAGTCATGTCAAATTAGTCAGAACATAACTTGAATAATTTTAAAAACATACTCCGATGTACAGCTTAACCGTATGTAGAAATGTCAATTAGAAACTAATCTTAGAACGCCAAATGTATGCTGTCTCTTTCTATTACTTGTATTGAAAGAATATAGCGATAGCTGTGTATAAGCTTGGTATTCGGTCGCGCGTAGTCGGTGTCTAACTTTGATGGACGAGGCCCTTAGAATTTGTTCTATCAGATTTAAACTAAAAGTCTGCAAATGTTATTGGACCTAATCGGCTAATCGTTGATGAAAACCAAAATATAATTATTATTTCGCCAAATCCCGTCAAAAATAAACCAGTAGTATTATGCAACTCAATCAAACACAACATACAATTTACTGTACTTTTCGCCTCTCAACTGAAGTATCTTCAGTAGAACTAAACTGTATAAACAACTATAACATATTATTCACAGATAAAATTTTTGTATGAATTCAGATTATCTCAGTGTTCAGCCGCTTTCCGAGGGTGAATTTTAAAATTATATAGACGCATCACAAGAACCGCTTATAAGGTCTATGTGAAGATTTTTTTTCTATTATATTCTATTCTAGAATATGAATTTTCACAAAGTAAAGCTTGATTCTATAGGTATTCATGAATAAATAAGTTATGTACCTTTGCCCTCCCCTCCGGGGATATTTTTTAGTTTATGTTCAGTTAGCACGCAGTAGAATTACCGCCTCTATTATTAATTATAGTCTGTTACTACGATTCTCGATATCTTTATGATTATATGTAATGTCTCTATTGCATATTCAAGTACCAATATATATTTATGATATCTTTCATCTTGTTTCATAATCACAGAGTATAATATTATTTGCAAGAAAATCACAAAGCATTCGAGTACATTCTTTTTTAGGTTTCCTTACACAAAGGGTACACACGGGGTCCTATCACTAAGACTTTGCTGACCATATATCTGGATGTTACCAGGCTATATCTCAGGAACCGTGATAGTTAGGCGATTGAATTTTTCGCAGATGATGTATTTTTGTTACCGCAACAACAACATATACCACCAGTAGTGTAATATGGTTTGTAAAAGAATCAAACTATTAATAAGCCCCATCAAAATCGGTTCAGCCGTTTCAGAAATTAGCGGGTACAAACAGGCAGACAAACAGACAAAAAATCTGGAAAGACTGTTTTGGTATATGTAACTTGTAAACATACATTGTTTTGTATTTAATTAAAACGGTTATTTTAATATTATTACATACAGACTCTACAATTTTATTTATTGGTATAGATGTCTTAGTACGAAACCAAACCTATTTATCTCTCTACTCTAATCTAGACTTTCAACTGGCTGGTTAAATTAAAAAATCCACAAAACTAAAACAATACTAATTTATCCTAATTTTTTAATACAAAAGCTTAAAAGTTAGAGAACTTGTAACTTTTTTGAATTTTCCAATCTACCGCACAAAATCCCCAATACTTTTCACTCTGGAAATATTGAAATTTAACAATAGGGCTCCAGTTTTACTAGACAGTCGATTCCCTATTCAAAACTTTACATCCCATCAGCAACTTCATGCTATAGGTATGCTTTCTGCGTCTTTAGCGGTTGCTACAGTTACTTCAACTTGCAAAAATAAGTACCTATATGTATAATACTAGCATATAGTATAATACCAGCTTTTGCCCACGGCTTCATCGCATTTTTATTCTTCCATCTTAGCCTTATCTCGTATTACATCAGATCATATGGATCCATCTACCTATATCGTAGATGGATCGGCTACCTAATCTAGGAGGTTTGACTAAGACACCAGTTTTTACGCAAAGTGACTGCCATTTGACCTCTGCAACCCAGAAGGAAAACTATGCCCAAACCAAGAATTGGTCAAAGTTAATGAATTCGAATTTCCTCACGATATGTTTT
Organism: Lasaia peninsularis; assembly: GCA_018236625.1. Lineage (NCBI taxonomy): Eukaryota > Metazoa > Arthropoda > Insecta > Lepidoptera > Riodinidae > Lasaia > Lasaia peninsularis. The sequence goes on from DVZL01005896.1 coordinate 4,954, forward strand.
CCTTCACCATAAGATCACTCAGAAAATGTACTAAAGCTAGAAAAACTCATTGATACATGTAAGTAAGACCGAAGCGCGTACCACTAGGTCTTATAGAGTTTAAGAGTCTATTGTTAAATCTATATAAATAAATAAAATTAGAGCATCGGAATATTAAAATAACAGCTTTTTAATATGTGTTTATATTATGTATTTACAAGGTACATATGCCAAAACAACATTTTTAGAATTTTTGTCTGTCTGTTGGTATTCGCTAATCTCTAAAACGGCTGACCGATTTTAACGGGACTTTCACTGGTAGACAATTTAATTTAAGAAGAAACGGCTTAGGCTCTTTTTATTTTAGATTTTTTTTTAAAAATCTGTAAAATAAATAAATTAAATTAAAACGCGGAAGAAATCGCAGGCACAGCTAGTAAATTAAAAAATACCATTTCCCCGAAGGGTGCATATACTTATGCACTCACGTTTAACCACGATAACAGGTTTCATGCAACCTTAAGTTGTTCAGATTTATTAAAAACACCCATGGAACAAATTGCCCTTCCCGAGAATCTAACCTGGGATCTCATATGTCAACGTCAGACGCGGACTACGCTCGATCACAATTATACATTTAAAACTTTGAATAAAACATTGAAACATCTCTAAGTGTTTACTATAAAAAGTATAAATTCCATCGCAATATAATATTATCAAAAAAAAACAAATCCCTTTGAAATACTATTTAAGTATAGTCTATAGACTCGTACCTTTAGGCAATCTAAATGCTTAAAGATACTAACAGAAGTTATGATGGTCCCGATTATTGGATTCGAAAACTATTTACGTACAAGCCCTCGAAATATGTTTATAAGCGAGATACGAAAATTCACGAGAAACAATTTACGAGGGAAAACCGATTTGGAGGTTTACTTGAATCTCTATTTACGTTGCTCAGTTTAAAACGGATTTTCATTTTAGAAAAAAGCTGTATTTTTTTTAGGGTTCTAGACTACCTAGTGGTACGCGCTACGGACTTCCATTCAGGTAGTCCAAGTTCGAACCCTGCCATGTACCAATGAGTTTTTCTAACTTATGTACATTTTCTAAGTGCTCTGTACATTTTCTGTATGCTCGTATGCTCGTATTCGTGTCCGATATGACAAAGATCTTGCTTCCTGACACATCATGGGACCTGTTGTCGTCGGCTAATTGTGGGTGCATATGTCTGGCTGGTTTTTAAGGAATGTGAGCATGTATATGTTTTATGGGTAATTTGTTACCCTGTAGTTGAGGTAAACTTAATGTAGACGCCTACAGATGTACACTCTTCTGACCAATGCTGGAAGACATTCATCCTAAGCTCGTCTCTTACGAGCTGTCAGGCGGTTTATTCTATCAGACCCAGTCTAACACGAGGATTATTATTTTCGCATAATTGCGGGAATTATAAAAGCATTTTATGATATCTATGCAAATAAGTAAAATTGGAGTGTCTGTATGTAATATTAAAATAAACGCTTTATTATGATTTTAGTATTTATCATTGTAGCAACAACAGAAATACATCATTTTGAGCTTTATAGTTATCACGGTTCATACAGCCTGGTGATAGATTAACAGACATACACACAGCGAAATCTTACTAATAGGGTTCCGTTTTCACCCTTTGGGTTTAGAACCCCAAAAAGGTTAATCAGCTCAAAACATTACAACAAGTGCGATTTTCATCCATATTGTATCTAATCAAACTGAAGGCTGCGTTCTCCTAACAGGAAATAAAACAAACAAAAATGTCATTTGATTTGAATATTTATTACCAATTTTCGATGGATGATTGTAATTTTCAGATACAAGGGAAGGATTTTTTACATATACTACGTTATATCTTTATTTTTTATAATGTATACATACCTACATAAATCAAAAATACTCTACATAGAGTATCTTCTTCGTGTTCTTATTTAATATGTAATATATTTTTTTAATTTAATGATTAATTATTTTTTATTGATGTCTTTTGATTAAATGATTTTCAGATTATTCTGAGTAAGCATTATATTCCCCGGGATTGGAACGTGCCCTAAGTGGCGATAGGCTTCCCACCTATCACATTATGGGACCTTGACTAGTCGTGGGTGTTCTTGTCTGGACTTTCGAGTCGTGGATATTAATAGCACACCTTTGCCTACCACTTCGGGGATAATAGGCGTGAAGGTACTTTCTTAAATTATTAAATTTCTTTATCAGGTTATGAAATGAAAATTATTTATTGGCCAAATATATGAGTTTAAGGGCCTGTTTCACCAAGTCTGAGAAAATTATCAATTAAATACTAATTGATTAGTACTGCTTGACAGATTAAACTATCAAGTAAATTATTTCCATTTTAAGTTACTCGGACTTTGTGAAATTGCCTTCTGCATTTACTCATGAGTTTACTAAGCGATTAGCTTACTTGTAACTTTATTCAGACATGGTGAAAGATGCCCTAAAAGTTGCTACAAACCAAGTTTTTTATTACACCAACATATTCGAGCACAATGTGGCGTGCAAATATTTTAATTATGTGTTAATATATTTATTTATATTTATTTATCAATTATAAGCCTATGTATTATATTCTAATTATCTTATTATTTATAGGCATTAATTTACACCCGACCTATTTTAGCCCTGTCTAGCATAAACTGCCATCGTAAAATTAAATTACGATATTATAAAATTTGTATTTATTATTTTGCTTATTTTAAACCCGACTAAAGTCTCTTAGCCTTACTTGTTGGGTCGTCTCCTATATAATGATTACCAATATTGATGGTTTGTAATTTTCCAATACAAGGGAAGAATTTATAAATTTTAGGAAAAAAAAAATTATGTGATTATTTTTTTTTAAAAAACACTTGCATAACATAGCCCTTAAGATGCTGTAATAAAGCGAAACCGGTCGGCTGTTATATAAAAAATAAATAAATAATTAAATAAGTGAAACAGTGCAAGTGTTTTTTTTTTTTAAAAATTAATAACATAAAATAAAATTTCACCAAGCGCCAAGGATAGATAGTATACAATAAATAAAATTTATCATCGCTGAACGTGTGGCCCCATCCAATGCTGCAGTATTATATCCCTACTTTAATATTATAAATGCAAAAGTAACCCTGTCTTCAGTCTGACCGTTACGCTTTAATGCCTAAACCACTGAACCGATTTTGATTCAATTTAGTACAGAGATGGAGAATTTTTAAACGACTACATTTAAAATAAAGTATGTTTTTAAGCAATATCATAAGTTGGAAAATGGCTGGCCTTTTAAAATTAACTGTGTTATTAAAATAATTCACGCGGGAAAAGCCGCGGGCGGAAACTAGTAGCTATCTGTATAAATCAAAAATACTCAATTTAAAATGGTAATTTTGCCTATTTATAAACACGAGTAAAGGCTCTTGACCTTAATCGGGGGTCAAATCTTCTATCCAGGCGGTAGATACTAGCCAATGTAGCATACATTGGCAGAAACTGATATATGTAATAAAATTATACTAATTACTATATTTATATAACTATCTATATTAAAAAATATAAAAATACAATTCATAGATAATAGCAATTTGTAAGTATATAACGATTTATGAACATTTTAGAGGACGACAGCTAGACTTTTACATCAGGCCTAACACCCCAGCCGCAGGTCTAACACCCCAGTCTCAGGTCTAGCACCCCAGTCTCAGGTCTAACACCCCAGTCTCGGGTCTAACACCCCAGTCACAGTGACGCACCTACAAATCTATAGACCATGGTTGTCTCTTACCATCAAGAGCCGTGTGCTTATTCACTATCTAGTCCCATAAAAACATACTCTGTCGGATTCTTCCTAGACATATATTGTAGTACGGAACAGATTTCGATGCCGTTTTCTTAAAAAGATAGAGTGATTTAAGAGGAAGTTTTTATGTATATAGCATGTATAGCATACCCCTGCGAAGCTGGGATGCGTAATATATAGTGTTGTTTTGGATAAACTTGATTCCCGCGGAATAAATAGCCTTAATATGAGATTTTAACTTTAAATAAATAAGAAAATTTCCCCGTATTGATCCGGGTCCCCTATGTAGAATAGACCATAATATGTCTCCCTACCAGGTAGCTCGTAAGAGGAGATCATATTATGTTAACTAGGTCACTTCAAACATGACCTCTATTGGAGTGCTGTACAGCAACTCGTCCGAGTAAGAAACCTTCGTCTTACGTATTCCTGCCCCTATAATGACATTATCGATTTCCGATCCAGAGGGTAGGATAACCGGTAAACTTGCACATACACTTAACAAGGCGTCCATTGACAATGACGAAACTACAACCTATATGGTTACAGGCCACGATCGTCTCTTACCATCAAGAGACCTATCCCATAAAAAAATCAGCACATGCCCAAAAGATTCTTCGGCAGTACTTTGGCACAATACGAAGTCCATTAGACTTTGCCGGGATTAGACACACCATTATTCATACATGACCATTTGTATATTATTAGCAATATTACACGGGAAGTTTGAGCACATTTTACACAAGCTATTTTAGAAGATGATTTAGCGTAATAACATTTCCTATTACATTAATTCTAAATTAGTTTCAGGTTTGTTGCATTTAAAAGTATTTATTTATACTTTTTGCCTTTGGCGTGGTTACCCTTCTGTGTTGAAGAGGTCAGATAGTCTACTCTGTGGAAAAACAGCTGCCCTTGTCAAATTCACTTGATAGCCAACCGCAATGTAAAAAAGGGGAATATATCCCACAAAAAAGGGATATTTTTTATAATATATACAGGTTGTCCCAAAATTCAACGTCAAGCGGGCACCAGGGGATACGCACAGATATATCTAGGTAGACGAAAAAAGAAAAAATCTATCTCGGTTTTTGTACAAGTTATCCATTTTTTTTTAATTGTCGGAAATTTGACATCCTGTACTATATTTTTGATTGCCATCGCAACAATATTTAAAAAAACTCAATATTTTTCGTGCATTGATAACCTGAATAGTACCTCTAATAACTACAATATCTCAAAAACATTAGTAGCAGAAAAATGATCCACCACGATCCTATTTTTTTCAGTCCAAAAACAACCAAGTCCAAACAACTCACGTTGCCATGACGATGCGCCGATCTAAGGTGGCACCTCGACTCCGCTGGAGGCATGCCTCCACTCAAACGATAAATAAAGACTTTTAAAAAAATAATAATATTTAAAATGATATTCAAACATAATAAATCCAATAAAATAAAATTAGGACTTAACAACAGGTTTAAGCGAATTAATACCATCGATTTAACAAGTACTCAATAAGATTTGTAAATAAAATAATATGAAACAAAGACGATCAACTACTATTTAAATAAACAAAAGGTTTCAAAAGTAGCCTATATAGTAGTCAAATCTATCTCTGTATTAAATTTCATCAGAATCGGTTCAGTAGTTTAGGTGTGAAAGCGTAACAGACAGACAGACAGAGTTAATTTCGCATTATAAAATTAGTAGAGATAATATAGATGACAAATTTGATAAAGATATTCGAGTTTAAAATTCGGGAAAAATATATTTAAAACCTTTTTGAAAATCGGGATATAAAGTAACCTATAAATAAATATTACAGGACAAATAACACAAATTGATCTAAGCCCAAAGTAAACAAATTATATGCTTGTGTTATGGGTGTTAGACAACGATGCTAATACATAGAAATGCTTTAATAGACACAAGAATAAATTTAATAAATACCTAGACCCGGAAATACAAACATCTATGTTCATCACACAAATGCCTGTCCCCGTCGGGAATCGAACCCGAGCCTCGCGGTTAGTCGATAGTGTATGCTAGCCACTCGGCCAACGAGGCGGTCAATGTCACCTATGTCACTCACCTTTCTCATATCTATCCCCACACTCGAAAATTATACCATGACATCACTCAATTGTGAGTCAGAAGAATGTCTGTTCTTCTTACGTTGTGTTTACACGCATTTTCCTATTTATAATATTAGAGTATACAAAAATATGCAAAGTTTTCATATTAAGATCTTAATATATATATATAGATGCGTGAATTATTGTGGAAATTGGTCTTTTGAACTTTTTAATTGAATTCAGATACCCTACCGGCTCCTCTTGATCGTGTAATATAAGGAGTTTGACACGTTAGTAGAATAGTTCTAAAATTCACAAGCGTTAGACCGTATATAATTGTAGAATTATTTAATGAAGTTTTTAGTTAGGGGAGCCCAAGAGGGGATTTGGCGAGTAACTCGGGCGCGTCAGATTACAATGTGGTAGATACTTTGTACCAACATTAAACACCTCCCTTGCATATAAAATCTCTATATAGAGCCGCATCCATGTAGGATAGTCTGTGTATTTTTTTTACTTAAAAATATACTCAAATACCACAGAGCAGCGGCGCACGTAAAACATCTATGGTGTCCATAGGCCGCGGTTGTCTCTTACCATCAGGAGACCCATATGCCTGTTCGCTGTCTTATGCCATAAAAAAATTACATGTCGATATGTATATACTTAAATAATCTGAAAAGGATTGGGGGAATCAGAAGCTTTCATAAAACAAGTCATCAATGTTCATTATCGTAAACAAGACTGGAATGGAAACCATAGTCTAAAAACCATAATATGTTCCTTACACTGTGTGGAAATTATAGAGATTTTTCCGCCATCGGAGGCTCATTAGGCATGTACACTATCTGATGCGCTCGCTTATTCATGTTAAGATTTAAACGCTCTCCCCACCG
>DVZL01005897.1:0-11734 GCA_018236625.1 Lasaia peninsularis
TAAATGATTAAAAAAAATTACGCTAGTAACAGCGAAATGTGGTAGGATTCATTTTTATATTTATAGCACGTTTTTTATTCCCACAAAAATACACATAAGGATGACACAAGTAAAAAAATCTGTATAAATAAAATAACATTTATAAATCAAACTATTTTACAACACACAAATAAACAAAAGAAAACTTAACGTCCAAATTATTGCAGTGTATATGATAATATTATTATAATTTTTTGTTAATCCTGAGCGCATAAGTAACTGCACGATATTTTTTTATGTTTTTACAATTGGTCATTACCAACTAAAAAAATCGACCTTTTTTCTGTGTCTGAAAAAACCGACTGGAAAATCGATTTATCGGCTCAAAAATTTCTACAGATCGATAAGTTGTTAAAGAAAAAAATCTCGCATAATAAATTCCTCAAAATGGCGGCCACATCGCATCTGTTACAAATTGAACATATCCGTTCATGCACTCATTCATTCTTTGCTCTTTTTCATAAAACTTATTAACTCATTTATTAAATCACACAATAGGGGTGTAGCTGAGGGTGTGTTTATAATCCACAGCGCTGATATGCCGGCACGAAGGGGGTCCATTTAGGATAGCGGAGGTTTTCGCTACTGCATCTAAATGCCTTTTGTATTTCATAATAAAACTTTTATTCACAAAAATGACCCACTATTATTTGTTTTTTACACAAATGTCGTCGTGCTCTTTTATATCGTAGACTGAAAAGTAGAAACACATTCTGCTCCTTAATTCGATCCCGTTTTATCATATTCTTTCTATTTCTGTATCTTAAGTAGTTAGTGTACCACTTTAACTCACGAAGTCCGTGGTTCGATTCTCGGGTTAGTAATTATGAGTATTTTTGTAAAACTTGACAGATGGACGGACGGTGACGGACTTGCCACATGTCAATAATGAGACCTGATATCTTCGGTTAATCGTCTAACTACATAAACAAAATCAAATTAAAATCCGTAGGAAAGCTGTAAAAATCTCAGCATATAACGGGAAGCGACTTTGTTGTATATTATCACAGACAAGTTAAACTGGACTATAACAAGTACAAAATTAGTTAGCTTTTGACGTCATTTTTTTTAATATTGAAAAAGCTGTTCAAATAAAAAAAACCCCTTAAACCATACAAAAAGAAATATACAACTATATTCCTTAGCACAACTACATTATTAAAAGCTGACCCACGTCGCAACTGTGAAAGTCAGTCGTAAATTAAACACAAATATACAAAACTATAAAACATTAACTGCAAGAATCCAATAAAATATTATTGCTGATGGTGGACATCAATAGCTAAAAGGTTGTAAATGTTTAAGATGGACCCGACGGTCAAATAGACGGGGATTCATCAACCGCCAGACCTGCATCTTTTTATACAAGCTGAAAGAAATCTCAGGATACAGCGATATGCTCGCCTTTTGTGCATTTTCTTTTGTCACTGTATCTTTTATTTATTAAGTTTTGTGTACAATAAAATATTAAATAAATAAAAAAATATTAACCATTTCCACACAAACAGGTGCTTATTAGTTACGCTTTTAATACAACATGTATTAGAAGTGTAATGAAGTAATTGTATTTAATTGTCGTAATTGTTAAAAAACGTTTATTGCGCTACTGAAAATATTAACCTATTTTATCAATTTCTTACGAACCCTACCAATTATTTTAAGCATAAGCTCAAAAGCTTAAGAATATAAGATGTCTAAAGTGTTACTCTATTTATTTTAAGAACGTAGTGTTTTAAGTAACTGTAATTTAAAAATTTTAAGAGTAATAAAAATATAAGAACTTCACAGGCTTAACGTATCTTAGAAAATTGGAATGATAGTGAGCTTTACTTAACCTTTCCTCAGACTTAGTAGTTACTACTAAAGCTATCTTTCTGAGTACGAATGTAACGACCCTATCACACTGATGAAGTAATCTACTCGTAGTAATTCAAATTAGTACATTATTCCACTAATACAGTAAGGCAGACGAATTTGTAGAATCCTGCAAGGGGTTGTAAGGATTGTTACTGCCTTATTTTTCCCTCCTATAGTGTCCGTACTTGCAATGCTTTTCTTATAAGAGTTCAATAACCGACAAATTCGCTTAGACATCGTGTAAAATTTATCGCATGGTTTATTGCGTTTCTGTTACAAAAAATGTTTACCGTTTGGTAACTTATTATTAAAATATTCTAATCAAACTTTTTGTCCACAGGTCTGGTTCAAAAATCGTCGGGCGAAATGCCGCCAACAATTACAGCAAAGCAACTCGCAAATATCCAGCAAGACATCATCCAGTTCGAAAACCATATCATCCAGCAGTTCCCTAAAAAGCTCAGCATCGAAGATCACCTCATCGAAGTCCATGTCAAATTCCACCAATAGCATTACCACACAATCTTCAAGTGTTGCAACATCTTCACCGCATCTTTCCACCCCAACTTCTGTGAGCCCACCTATTAACGTCATTTGCAAAAAAGAAACCGCCACATCCAATTACGATACGTCACCATTAAATAAGAATCTATCAATTTCACATCCTTATAACTCAAACGATGCACTTAGAATTGGTGGAAAAGAATGTTCTCCTTCGGATGTATCGCCTAATGTCCATAATTACGGTATAGCTCCAAAGCAAGAGCAGTACAACAGCCCAAAAAGACTGGATTATTCAAGTAAAGTGGACTATTCGGAAAAATCTTACGGGAATATCGTCAAAGACCAATACAGTTCAAGGTTGACTGGAAACTTGACGCCGTTAGGATCAAACTCGTCCATTATGACGACTCCTTCCCCCCCGATGACTCCTCAGACGCTAAACGGGCCGGGGAACGTGTACCATCCAGATAGTTATAACAGTTTTCATTGGCCAGGAAGTTCGGATTACATCAGGAGTTACTCCAGCTCTCATCATCATCAAGGATATGGGCAGGGTACATATAACTCGCCGTATTATCCTGGTCAGGTAAATATTTAGTGCTGTTTCAATTTATATACGATATTTTTTTTTGTGAAAATTATTTTTGTCCCTGTTGAACTGTTTGTTGTAGCCTGACTTTTTTTTCTAATCACAATCTAAAAATTCAAACTAGTCAACGAATTTCCTGGTGGTAAGAAAATACTTCAGTTACAGAAACCAAATGTGTGAATAAGACGTTGCTAATTACGTGTGAGTTTGATGGCTTTCTGCTCCGCTTAAAAAATGCAGTAAAGGGCACGGTAGACCCCTCTCGCAGAAGTGTACCAAATAATCTGACTGACTGCACTGAAACACACTTATAATAGAATATTCATTCCAGCGATCTGAATCGCTATACCATTCCATTAAAAGGCAACGAGGTTATCAAAACTTGTATGAAATCTTATTAACACCTAAATACCGTAAAATAAAATTTCATACGAATTATGTTATATTGATGTTATTACATATTTACATATTTATCGATATATTTTGACAGTATAATTTCTTTGCAGATGGAATATTTCAATGGGTCAACGGTCAACCAATCACATGGAAGCCACCACTCTCATAATTTAACAGCAAACGCCAATACCCTCTACAACCAAGTGCCTTTTGGCAACCCATCCTCCCCCTCCGCGTGGGCTTCGCACCACAACGTCCTAGCGTCTGGGCCAGAATCCCCAGAAAACCAGTCCCAAAACTCTGCTCATCTCAGCATGTTGCAAGCATCACAGATTTCAAACTTCTCTAACACAGGTAACACCTACTTTACAGCAGAAAAGTATGGTTTGAACATGGTCTAGTCATTTTATTGTAAATATAATGTAGTTCTAAGATTCTGAACGATTTTTCGGTGGCCATTTTGTTTTAGATGATATCATTTAGTTTGTTTAATACAGGATAAATGAAAATATTTGTAATAATAATGATTGTCGTTGACCAAATTAAAAATAATGCCTTAAAGGTATAAACATTCCTATGTTTAGTAGTATTTGAAAATATTATGAATGAATATTTATGTATAATTAATAAAACAGATTTTATCAACATATGAGTAAATACAAGATAAAAATACCTTATTTTAGGGCATGAGCTAAATTTATCTTTTTAACTTTGGAACTTTGTTAACTATACATTACAATTTTTAATGTTACATTCATTTTTATTTATCCTTGAGACCTATTTTTAGATCAAACACTTTCTAAAATGCCCTATTTTGTTATCAAAAAATAAAAATGTTTTAGAATCACGACTTTTTATATACATCAAAGATTTTAGTATTGAAAAGCCTTTTAGAAATAATTATTTTACAAGGCTTTTCATTACTAATACAAAAAGATATTCGTATCTTAAACAAAATGCTATCGATTAGTCGTTCACTGTACAAAAAGAATAAGTGTTGATTTAGAGAAATTACTAGAATGGACAAAGGTTTCATCCATCACTGTTCTGAATATAGTGTTAAGGTACTTCTTCATAGTTATTATTATAATTTATGACTAAATATCTTGTAGAAAAAACAAAACCTCACATAACATTTCAGTTATCTGAGCATGTGAGCGAAAGTTTTGAAACATATATTTTATATGTTCAATTTTTTTATTAATTTGTTTAAATGCAACCCTTCGCTTGTCATACTGCCACAGGATGAATGAAATTTTCGTCGATTTAATAATTTCTTAGTGCTGTTTGGTTAGTCTAGATGCTTAAAAATATTTTCAACGAAATATCACAAGGCCTAAACTGGCGTTTGCCGTTAAAGTCCCCGTTCTTAACCTGAATCATATCAAATATTTATATAAAAGTTTAGTTTAGTGTTTAATTCATGTATATAAAAATTAAGAATTTTTATTTTTAAACGAATTTGTAAATGTGTGTGTAATATTGTATATGTGAATTAAATATTGTGTAGAGTTTAAAAATCCATTGATTATTTTGTTATCGTGCCGTATTCTAAACTCGGATCTTATGATTGGGTTTATAACAAACAAAACAACTTCATGTTTTGCAGATAGTTATACTAATACGATATATCAAACTAAATATACAAATTAAAACAATCGATATAATAATTTAAATGAATTACTAATTAACATCACTAACTGAGCAATATTGACTTACATAATATTATATTTTTAAAACTTTCCATTTCAACGGTCAATAAAAAAAAAATAATAATTTTAACGAAAATGAAGCTCTTAAAAAGAACATCTCTTTTAATATTTTAAGCATTTTATTTTCATAATGAAGCGATATTTATGTTTTTTTAATTTAAATTGTAAGCCAACATACAGAAACTGGCGGCAACCGCTTCTTTAGACACAAAACATGTTGACATTAAACGGAATGACAATTTAATTTTTAGCAGGATTTTAATTCCTTCCTTTCGTCCTTACCGACAGACTAAGACCATTGGCCATGCTGCCTTTTCTGTCTTAAAGTCATGTCAGGATCTTATTAGGTTAAACGGTGGCGTCCTTACCTGATCTCATCGAGTGAGATTCGACAGCATTTTGAAAACACACACTATACTAATTTCTTCATGGATTCTTCACTCGTGCGTTTTAACAAAATTCCACTATAATTGGCTAATTTTAATCGATATGTACACGATAGTTAATCAATAATTATGAAATAACTGTGTCCATTTTTCATTTAATGGATGTATAATTATAATGCGTACACTATTCATCGTTGGTACATGAGGGAACTTTTCATTAATACCTTCATAAAACACATACTATTCCCAAAAAAATAATAGGATGTTGCTGTTGCCTTAGGATGCTGTGAAGAGGGAAACTGTTATTATCTTATTAGTTTTATGTATAACTATGTTAATACTGTCATAAAACTATAGAACGTTCGAGTTAAGAATACAATGTTTCATCAGGCTATTATTACAATAATTATTTCTAAGACACAACTGTTTGAAAGGATGACTTCAACTGTTCACTTGAATTTTTAAAGTAATTTGATTGGTTACTGGGCTAACGTTGAAACATTGCACTTTTAACGCGAACGCACTATAAATACTATGTTAGACCTGAAAATAAAGAATATTGCACGATACAACAATCAACTACACTTCCTTTATTTATAAATCGTGGCACTGAATTTTGTGATTGTAAGAATAAAATCAATTTTGAAAAGTGCTAAATTGTACAGTTAGGTTTTAATTAATTTATAAAAAAATAGATGTATCATAAATTCCTTGACATTTGTACGAATTAAGTACTTCCATTTTGACTGAAATTTATAATATTAATTAAATATATTAAACATATTAATTAAAAACCATGGTCTTAAATATAAAATGGCCGCAAAAAGATCGGTAAATGAATTATAGATGATATAAAAAAATATGTATTGAAAAAGTATTCGCCAATCAATGTCCTTGCTAGTTTGAATTTTGAAAAAAATAAAAGGGTAATAAAAAATCACACAATGCTGCCAGTATCTATATTTTATTAAGATAAAGTCACATCAGCGTTTCCTTTGCTGATAACGGAACTTAATTGAAAAAAAGAATAAATATTTAATATTATAAATTTTAGTCTAAATCATTTTGTCACTTTTAGTTACATTGTTATCCACAAATGTTAATACACTGTGTCTTGGTTAATTTAATAAAATTTATCGTAATTTTATAGGTGAATATATTAGTGTAATATTGTAATTTTTATTTTATAAAAATATAAATTTTAAAGAAGCAATTAAAAGACAGATGTTTTTATTACAAGATGTGAACAGTTAAGTACATATCACGGAAAAATAAATACGTTTTCGACATATTTTAATGGAAAAATACCATTCAAATAGTTTTCCATTGGGCAAAACTGCCTTTTATCTCAATAAAATATTAAAAACCTCTTTTGTGTTCAGTGTTTTTCTCGTGATGTGTACTTGGCTTTGGATTGTTTTTTTATCTACAATGCTATATATAAAAGTTTTGATACCATATATATATTTTTAATTTTAATGACATAAATCCTAATTTGTGTTTTAATGCAAATAAATCACTTACGTAATTTTGATTATAAAGTACCTACTGTCGCGGGTAAAGAAACAAATATTTTTACACATTAATCCCTAAAAGATCAAATTTTAAATATTCAAATTTCGAAGCAATATTAAAATGTTTTTTTTTCTTTTTTATAAATGCCAGCTTTTGAGATAAAAGCCTAAGGCTAACAAGGTGACAAATTTTCTGACAAAACAATACGTGTACTATAAGGTCAATGAAACGCTCATTTGGTTGCACACGATCTAATTCAGTTAAACTATACCTTACCTACGTCCTTTTTGCGGGGACATTATGAAGCGTCTGTAATTTTTTACGCTTTTTTTTATCATCAATTGGACATCCATTCAAAAAATGTAAGGTAGAAAAAGTCATTTGAAAATTACTTTTTTTTGTAGTTTTATTAAAAATAAACTATACCTACTAGATTTTCTTTTATTTTTAAGACACAGTGTAAATAAACTACAGTATCGCAAAGATGAAATTGCAGAACAGCCTTGTTTTGGTTTAAAAAGGCAGTTACAAAAAGAGACCCCACAGTCTGTTATTGGAACGATCGATTGGAACGAATTTAGACTCCTTCTTTTTTTATATTCTGGTGGAAAGCAACCACTTGACTTGAATTAGATAAAATATTGCAAAAGTTCGTCCGGATTGATACTAGCGTCTTTGTACAGCATATATACACAACGTGCTCATTATTGTCATGTTGCGGTCTGGAAGGTAGTTAACATAAGAAGTTTAAAATTATGTTTAAGCAACGTGCCCTTAACATCTATGCGTTCAAAGTGAAATGCTTATTATTAGAAAATCCGTGTTTTTGTTGCTATAGTATAAAAAATTGCAAAATCAATTTTATGTTGGAAAAATTACCATTCAGATGTCTGTATTCTATATTGGTGCTTTAATATATGTATATGCTTTTAAAAAATGCCCAGGGTCTATTCTATTCCATAATACTGATTCTAAACTACCCCCTGCTAATAACGGTTGTTCCTCCAAATATTGATTAAACGACTTCAAAAAGAAGGCTCACCATTCGCTGTGTTTTTTGTATGTTTGTTAAGTGATTACTCTTTCAAGTAACGAATTTCCCAAATTATTATATATAAATAAAAATAAATGTTCACGACGAGAAATAAAGATAGACTGTAGACGACGTAATAAAGATCTTGATGAAGTCGGATTTTTGCAGCTTACACATCCCATGTCCTATATGTCTCACGTTTGTGGAACTCCCCCTTTCTCGTTCATCCATTAAATCGTCTGCGTAGAAGGAGGCAGAGCATCTATTAAATCTAGGAAGAATTTGCAATGAAGAAATCTGAAAATGGGAAATCCTAATCTTTGTGTAACGAACATTATGGTCGGTAGATTTGTGTAAGGCCTAAGATCATGATCATAAGTTAGCTCACCAGTACCATGGTGTGTTTAGGCGACGTTTGTCTCCTACCATCAAAAGAGTCGCCTAATGGCTATCTACATATAACCTTTTAATCTATATTTGATGGTGTTATGAAACGGTGCGGGAAAGTATGACCGCACCGAATAAGGAGTCTGTGCTTTAATCAAACTGAAGCGTCAGGAAGATTAATCGGTTATTAGTTTTTTCAATTTTTTTTAAAGTTAATCTTAAGATGTGTCTAAAACGCGCGTCAGAAATACACACCACGGATGATGCGTGTGTATCTACTCCCCGCACCGTGTAACCACACCTTAAAACATATGTTCTGCAACTTCATCAAACGTTGATTGACTCATGTTTGATATTTATTTGACATTTTGTTTAGAGAAAAGTTTGTAAAGTAATTGATAGTGTTTATGCTTGGACATAGCTAGTTAGAATAAGATGGATGCCGTTCAGCATCTGGCAAAGTAAATGTATTTTTTTTTTAAGTTAATTAATGAATAGTTACTGATTTAAATCTGAATATATACATATAAAATACTGTTTGTGTTTGATTTTTATTTACATCTGTTAATAAAATTAACAAAGGTATAGAAGTACATATGTACATATATAGATAAATCTATTTCTCTGGGGCATCTAGTCTCGCGTGAACAGATAGAGTATTATAATATACTTAAATATATACTTCAGCTATTTTTGTGTTATATTAATGTCAGGAGAAGTTTCTTATAGAGAAAACCTAGTAAAATTTTGAGGAACATTGGAGAGAAACCCTTATTTTTCCCATACAAACTGTTTTTAGATGTAAATGTGCCATGTAAACGAAGTGTGTGAAGTAAACGAATTTCGCCGGATCAACAAATCTTACTGAGTGCAAATTGTTAATATATTTGTTACTCTTTCACGCAAATACTGCTGAACAGATTTTTAAGAACTTCTATAGTAATATAGCTTATACATCAAATAAACATAAGCTTTGTAACCGACTATAACAAAAGAGGTTATAATTTACGCGATAGTACCTACTATGTCTGTAAAAATTGCGCCGACCGGGACGCACTGCTTGCTGGTCACAAAATGGCTGAATTGTCTTGAATACCTAATCTACATAACAATTCTAAGTAATCGTGTATCTACCATTGGTATTAAAGGTTTAAATTAATATTAATTTAAATAATTATTATCTTAATTATTCTCTATTCAATTATCTTAATATTAATTATTTTAATATTTTCAAAGGGTTTTGAAGTTTTTTTAAATTATAACGCTTAATGCATAAAAACATATCCTCTTTATATTCTAAACGGTTTAAAAGTAGCCTCTGTTCTTTCTCAAGTTCAACTTTATCTCTGTACCAAATTTCATCAAAATCGGTCTTGTGGTTTAGGTGTGAAAGCGTGACAGAGTTACTTCCGCATTTATAATGTTACTAGCTGACCTGGCAAACGTTGTTTTGCCTTATTAATTAATTATTAAAATGGCCATAAAAAATAGGGGTTGGTGATAAAAAATTAAAAATTTAGAGTTGTATATATTTTTAATGCCACATGAAAAATTTCGTCAAAAAATTTAAGGATGAGCAACCCTTATAACTTAGGGGTATGGAAAATATATAGTATCCGTTTCTCAGACCTATTGAATACGCATATAAAATTAGGTAAAAATCGGTCAAGCCGTTTCGGAGGAGTACGGTAACTAACATTGTGACATGGAAACTATATAGGTAGGTATTAGATAAGTAGGGATGACATACATGAGCAACTTGTTTCATTTAAGAGTCTTTAATGAAAATTACATTATAAAAGTTTATTTTTATTATACTTACATTGTAGTCTCAGCTAATAAGTATGATTAGAAAAGTGGACCCTGGCCAAGAAAAGGTGGGAAACCCCTGCTATAGATTGTCCAATTAATCATATTTTGAAACCTGGAATGTACGAGAACATTCGAACATGTTGGTCATTTAATAGGGGCGTATAGACTTTTATAAAATAGACGCGTCCTAGTAAAATAAGAACTGAAAATGAGAGGTTTTGGTCATTCCTGCTCACTACTGTCGTGTTCAACTACCGCTACATGATGGTTGATCCGAGTGGTATTTTTAAGAAAGACTATCTATGTAGGCAACTCATATCGGGAAACCATTTTCTTATGAAATTTTAACTTAAGAGAGCAAACGGACCAAAGATGGTAATGATGCGTTGCTATATTGAGGCTAAGTTATAATACCATTTGAGTAATCAGTTTACTGGATACGTATCCCTGCAGACTAGGATCACGATAATGACGAGCTTAGATGTTATGACAGCAAAAACAGAAAGCGGTGGGACTAATCCTGACATATCCATATTAAACTCTTCCACACAGTCACGATGTTACATATAAACCGACCGATCCTACGAGCAGCGAGTCAGAAAAACGATACAACAGAAAGGTAATAAACGGGAACCATCATCTTTTATATAAAAATGAATGTTTGTCTGCATGTCGTCGATGAACTCAAAAATACTGGACCGATTACTATGAAAATTGGTATATACATATATATTTTTTTCCACGGAGAAAGTTTGTATGATATCACTCGCCACTAGGTGGCGCTGCACAGTTAAGTTGGCGTAGCTACACGCGCCGGGTACAGCCAGGACACTTATAGGTATAGGTATGTATCAAATAGACATCTATGTTCAAGGAACCCGAACCTCGAGAACGTTCGGCGATGTCAGCAAGTTTACAAATGTTGATAATAGGCAATAATGATAAAAGGCATATTAAGTATAATGTAGTTAGTAGTTGAGACACAAAGACATATTGGAGCTTGCACAATTTTCCTTTTCAGTCTAACATCCTGATCATGAGAAAGCGACGCACCTACAATATCTATGGTGTCTATAGGCCACGGCTTTCTTTTTTATAAGTGCAAAAATTCTGATCTTTAAAATTTATTTTATATTATCTAATACCTTCAAACGAGCAATTCTTGTATAATAATATATTTTCCCTTGGTAACATAGCATAGTACGTGAACATAAAAAATAATTTTGTAAATTATTTTTTTGTTGTATTAATTTTGGTCAGGAGAAAGTTCTTATGGAAAAAGAAACTCGGGAAATTTCATGGAACATCAGAAAAAAAAACACTAACTATTATCTAATACCTTTAAACGATCTATTCTTGTATATATACGATTTTCTTGAAATTTTGTATGTAGAGGGGTTTCGGGGGCAATAAATCGATCTAGATATGTTTTATTTTCAGGTTTCTCTTATTAATCGTGTTTTCATGGAATAAAAACCTTTATCATTACAATACAAAGCTAAAT
>DVZL01005898.1:0-11734 GCA_018236625.1 Lasaia peninsularis
CGAAAGTTTGTGAGTGTGTGTGGGGGGAGGGGGATGTGTGGGTGTGTGTAACTACCGAACGGATTGTCACAAATTTTAAATTACTGATTAAATTAAAATTTAGAGTTAAAATAAGGAATATATCAAAAATATAAAACAATCTTCACGCCAATAACGGGCACCAGTCTCGACTCTCGGGTTTCCCCACGATATTTTCCTTCACCGAGAGCACTTGGAAAATGTACTTAAGTGTAAAAAAAACTCATTGGTGCGTATCTGGGTTCAAACTTATACTAGCGAAATGGACACCACCGAGGCCTATTAGATTTTCTATTTAAACTTTTGAAACATTAAGTAAATAAAAAATAGCATGATACAAACTTAGTGGATCTACTAAAAATTATACTACGTTCGCGTTAAGAATGCAGTGTAAGGCGTATAATTGATTATCACGACACAACTGTTTCGTTAGATAAAAGGTATTTAACTAATCACTATTTGAGTTATATATATTACGAGTGATTTCATTGGTTGATTAAACATCTACGACTAGTTATATGTCAATTAAAAATGCTTTAGCAATGCAGTTTTCGTGTACCCTTTGTGACTATAGTACTTGTAAATCGTCATATTATGGACACAAAAAGACAGCGGTTTTTACGGTGACAACATGTGGAAAGTTCCACGTTCGTAATGGCACACTGTCAGTTATTTTTTTAACACAAATATTTAATAAAAAGAATTCAGGAGAGAAAATGGACGACATTGATTTAGATGTGTAATTTTTTACCTGGATGATGAACTATCATCAGAAGAGAAAAATAGTCATACGGCGGAAGAAGATTTATTCAAGAGTTTTTCTGTATTCTTAACTGTTGTTTATGAAAAAAATTCACCACTACAATAAAACGTTCACAAATTATCTGACACCACCATGACGGCTGTAACGCAAATGGCGATACCGCTTTTTGACGTTACGGTGACAGTTACCGCTCCTTAGGAAACCGCTCCATTTTTTTTACATAGACAACGTTCTAGTGGCGTCATTTACCGCTGTTTTACGGCCGCTATATGACGGTACCGCTTTTCTAGGAAACCGAAGCTTTAGTAAATTATAAAGGTCAGCACTCACGAGTCAAATAATCTCGGTGACCGAAGGGCACAAACAATTATCAGCTTGCCTTGTCAGGGACAATGATTATTATTATTAGGACAAAACCGTGTTGTTTAAAGAATAATTAGCTGGACACCGTGAAGTTTCTTTCCAATAAGAGTGATTTGATTGATTTAAGAGTAGTAGTAAAAGGGATAAATATAATGATAAATTGCTAAAAGTACATTACTTACGCCTATATGCATTTTATTTTCATTTCATTAACTAAAACATTTACCATTTTTTCCTTAATATTTGACTACCCTTACTTAAGAAAAACAATTCACCTCTGTGGTCAAGTAAATTCCGACTTCGACGCACAAGTTTGAGTTCGATTCCCGGACAGAACGAATTGTTTTTTAGTTTATCTGAAAAACATAACGTTACTTGTGGTAAGATTTGTGTCTGATATTGTGACGGACATGCCACCTGTCACATCATAGAACCTAATATTGGGTAATCGTGAGTGCACATGTACCTCTGTCTACCCTTTTGGCTACCCTTATGGGCGTGAGGATTTTATTTTACTAAGAAAAAAATACCTCAAAACTATCAAAACGCTTTAAACCGCAGCTGTCAAGAAATAAATAATTACGAAATAAACGACTAGTCACAGTTACCTATAAAACTAATTCCGAAGCCGTTACATATGACATCGGCCAAGTGTGAATCGGACTCAAGAACGAAAGGTTCCGTAGCTTTAACCATAAAAACGGCAAAAAAATCAAATTTGTTGTATGTATAGGAGCAACCTTTATATATTTTCTTTCTGTTCTGTTATTTCTTTTTATAGCAGCAACAAATATATATCATCTGTGACAAATTCTACTTTCTAACTACCATCGTTTATGAGATACAGCCTGGTGATGGATAGACAGACAAACATGCAGACAGACAAACGCACAGTGAAGTCTCAGTAATAGAGTTCCGCTTTTACCATTTGGATACGGATCCCTAAAAACTAAAGACCAAAACGACAATATTTCGTAAAACATTGCCATTCTCAGATCTAAAGATATCACGACTGGCTTTATCTTAATAACATTTAACTCTAATAACTTGAGCCGCCCACAGTGTCCCAAACAATCTATAGTGAGAGATAATCGTTTGCGGCAGTCGCGGTGTTCGTGTCAAATCAAGTAATATTAATGCCGGCAATTACCGCTGAGGCCAGTCAAAATTTCTCACGGGCACACCCAATCTGTGAACATTACTAATTTGTCACATTCGCTAATCTCATAACCGGGGACATTTTAGTGATGCGCTTCATTATTTCTATCGGATCTATCAAATATCGAATTGTTTTTTTTAAATTAGGAATATACGTGCACTGTTTTGTTAGGGTTCCGTATCAAAAGGGTAAGATTTTTTTGCCGTTTTTAATAAATAATGGCACAGACCTTGACCTTAGTGCGTGAGTCCGGCTCACACTTGGCTGTTTGTTTAATTAACTTTATTGTACTTCATAATACAAAACATTCACTTCACTACATAGTATAAACCAAAGTCGTTTTCTCTGTCCCTATATCTCTATGTATGTTTAAATCTTTAAAACTATGCAACGAATTTTGATGCGGTTTTTTTAATAGATAGAGTTATTCAAGAGGAAGGTTTTTATGTATATAACATGTATAGTATACCTGTGTGAAGCCGGGACGAGTCGCTAGTATTTAACACAGAAGAACTGCGAGTAATTAATAAAGAAGGTCTACGAGATCCACTTTTACATGTTAAATATCCTCAGAAATATATTGTAATAATTTAAAAATTATTCTAAATTAAAGCGTAAACCTAAAAATGATATTAAAGTTAAATTATCGTTAATTAATATTATTACATTAATAAAAACAAAATTTTCAACAAGCGCTATGAATGGAATGTGTACTTGTGTGTCTTTCTTTTCCATGTTCACGCTTATATTGCTGGGTAAATTTATTTAATTATTATATTGTACTTTTTAATCTGACACGCCATGACCTAGGAAAACACATAAACATATTTTTTTTATAATAATTGTGGCCTTCAGATAGATTTTCAAGGTTAGATTTGATATGTGCAAGTCTACTGGCTATATAATGCTTGTCTGTAACTAGCTGCCTAAAGGAGTTGGCCTATACTATTCAAAACGGAGCTCTAGACCAACACGTGGAATAAAACATTCGCAAATATTTTCCTATACCATTATTTTTTAATTTAAATATTATTTTTAACATTAAAAATATTATTTATAATAGTTATTAAATATGAGATACAAACTTAATTTTTTTAAATCCATTGCATTTCATTATGTTTCCAATTTCGGATCAAAATTTCCTTATATTGACATAAATATCCATATTTAATCAAAATGTCCTCTTATTGCGCAAGATAATATTTATCTCAAAGAATCAAGTTATCAAATAACTTATGATTTCAACGCAATTATTCTCGTATAATCATAAACTTCACCGCTGGTTAGAAACAATTACGGTCGATGAATATTCAATCTCGATAAATCTACATTATCGTAAACATCGACAAGTAAACGCCATCACTACGGACCGGTATTCGCGACAATGGTAAATCATGTTGCGTGTAAAATCTCCTTTCATCTTTTCAATATTCAATAACGTAATTGTTTTGTTTAAATCAAAATGAAATTGACATTTTTATTTGAAAATTTATTTTTGTTTTAAAAGAGCCCCGATGGCCTAGTGGTACACGCTTCGGACTTCCATTTCGGTAGTTCAGGTTCGAACCTCATCACCTATGACTTTTTAACCTTAATACATTTTCTGAGTGCTCTAACGGAGAAGAAAAACATCGCCAGAAAATCCGGGATTTCTGCACGATATAACGACAAACTTTCTACCATTCACATCATAGGTCGGCTAATCGTGGTTGCATATGCTCCTCTGTCTACTCTTTCGGAGATATGGCCTGACAATTATTTATTTTTATTTGTTTGTTTTACATTTCCAGTATAATATTTTAATATTTTATAGAATAATAAATAAATCAAAACATTGTAGTGTTATGGTCCAAAGGTAAGATAGCTAGAAGACTTGCAAATTAGGCCTAATACCAGGCCATAGGAGAGCGACGCATTTATAACATCTATGGTGTTTAAAGGCTACAGCTATTGTCTCTTACTATCAGGAGAGCCGTATGCTTGTCTTATCCCACAGTAAATTGAAAGCAAAAAAACTCTTAATTAAAAACTTTCAACATTATATCATAGATACTATATAGAACAACAAAACTGGCAGGTGATGGAGTCCTCACATTCCTACTTCAATAGTAAATATACTAAATACAGAACGCTTTAGTGAAATAAAATAGTAAAAATGCTAAGCCTAAATTAAGAACTGAATTACCATAATTTCACTGTCACTACATAGTATTAAGCAAAATCGCTTCCCGCTGTCTATCCCTATGCATGCTTAAATGTTAAAAACTACCAAACGGATTTTGTTGCGGTTTTTTTAAATAGATAGACGACTCAAGAGGAAGGCAACATACTCTTGCGAAGCCGGGGCAGGTCACTAGCTTAGAATATTTTAACACTTAAGTTTCAATAATAACACACTATTTTATTTAAAAGTTTATTATTATTTATAGAGAAACCAGCTCGTGTTTTTAAATGAAAACTTTACTTGTGACCTAAAATTTCTTATTAGGTACTATTATAGTCCAGCGTCTTCACATTTTAACATACGAGAGAAACAGTAATAGTTATACGTGTCTGTAAGTATGTGATTGTGTTACTCCTAAACGAATAGATTGTAATGAGTTTTCTTTTCGAAAGCTAACTTGATCGAGATGCTTCTTAGATAAAATTTATTGAAATCTGTTCAGGTGTTCCATGTTCGTAATAATAAAAATCCTTCTAGCCAAGGGTTGGTGGTTCCTACACTATTTCATTATAATTATATTTATTAAAATGCAAAAGGATAAAACTTGCGCATCACATAATAGTTCAATAAAGAAAAATAAAAATGGTATATAAAAATCCCATAATAAGTATTGATTATTTTAATTTATATCTGTTAAATGAATAGCTTTTTAATTAATGAACTATAATTAAACTAAATGTCATTGCCAAAAGCACTGGGAGATGTAGGAAGGTTTCGTAAGCCGCTAGTCACGCGGGGTATCGCAGTAATACTTCAAACGATCGTTAAGTACGTAGGCGGTACGATAGAGGTTTATGACAATTTATTACTTATCTCACCAGCGTAATGGACGATGTAGATTTTGTTAATTAGCTGCAGGACCTATTTCGCGAGTTCATGATAGAGGAAATCATAGTTTCTAATATGAAGGGATAAGGCATCGATATGTTTATCTTATTTCAATTATTTTACATCATATAGGTATATCAAGTGTAATCGGTTTCTGATTTCGACCCACTGTTCTATGTGTTTGCTTGCCACATGTCTCAGCCTAGGATCTTATCTCGTCGGCTTATCCTGGGTGCATAAGAATTTACATCTGTTTACCTCTTCGTGATGATATTTACTTCGTCCGCGTTTATAATTAATTTTTTTATTCTACACATTTCGATAATAAAATTCTAAAATTAAAATAGCCGAAGCTTCTTCTTATTAAATCAGTTGTCTGCCAGTGAAAGCTTCCAGAGATTATCGGATACAAACAGACAGACAGACAAAAATTCAAAAAAAAACTATTTCGATATAAGTACGTTGTATGTAAACATACATATGCATTTAGTAAAAAGCGTTTATTTTAATATCACTTAGGTACATATATTCTAATTTTATTTAATTTAATTTAGTCGCAAATTTGAAAATAGATGGCGCTGTGCATTTTTACATTGCGTCTCAATTGACTCGACTTTAATATGCATGTGATTGTCAATGACATATTTTATAGTATTAACGCCTCTTACGAGCTGGCTAATAGGAAGGCAGTTGGTCTAATCTAGACAAAAGACCCGGACTAACACGGAGAAAAACATATTAAATACGAAATAAGAACTTTTTATTTTTTAGACGCAAAAAATTAAGGAAATTATTCCAAATACTAATCATCATAAGCAGATTTAAACCAATTCTATTCCGATTACGTAAATATTAACTTATTTGTATAAATCTTGTGGACATTTACAGATATTGTTAGTAAATCATATTTACGAGTTGTCTAACGGATTTCTATCACAATACTGCGACCTTCTTTGAGAATTTGCATTCATTAAGTTTAGAAATGTCCATTTTATCGATGTCGTATGCTGTTAGTGCAGTAATACTCCTTTTAGAATAAGATTGAGGTTAATACCAATAATCCTTTTTTTATTATTAACCGCAATAGAACATATGACAACTTTTCTTTCAATTGACCTTATTTTATAGGATTAAATGACAAAAAGCTTGCCTCTGCGCGCGCCGCGTAAGGTCCCGGATTCATAATTTCCCAGGTTGGACATCTTAAATGTCGGTCTTAAATGTTTTTATGTAATTAGTCTGAGTAAGCATCACACTGTCCGGGATCGGAATGTGTCCGAAGTGGCCATAGCCTTGCCACCTATCACATCAGGTCCCCAGTACCTTGGTTAGTAGTGGGTGTTCTAGTATATCTACTGGAATTAAGAGTCTTTTATATTCTAGCTCACCTCTGCCTAACCCTTCGGGGATAATACTTTTTTAACAACAAAAAGGCTTACATCATTTATTTTTGTACTAAATTTCATCAAAATCTGTTCAGTGGCTTAAACATGAAAGCGTAACGGACACACAGAATTACTTTCGCGTTTATATTATTAGTAGGGATACTAAGAATTAGTATAAATTGACAACATTCATTTGTAGACAAAGATTTTAATGGTGTGTTGTCAACCTGAAGCTGTAATTAGTCGGCACATTTCGTAAATTAGGTAAAACAGTAAATTATAATCTGAAAGTCATTAAAAATTACCACCCAATTAGAGGTCAAAAAATGACAATAAAGTTCAATTGTTATAAGTTATTGACGGAGCGTTGTCGAACTTAGTGAAGACTTTTGTAGCCTTACGAGCTGGTATAATCAACATAACTGAATGACAATCACGAGCACTGATGTTTACTGTATACTTTTACGATCGACCTGATATAGAAAAGTACCTTCACGTCTATTATCCCCGAAGACTTAGACAGAAGTGTGCAAGTATATCCACCACTCATAAGTCCAGTAGATATACTAGAACACCCACGATTAGCCAAGGTACCAGGGTCCTAATGTGATCGGTGGCAAGCCTATCGCCCGCGCCACTTCGGGTACATTCCAATCCCGGACAATGTAATGCTTACTCATAAAAATCTGAAAAACATTTTAGAAAAGTTGCCCGACCTGGGAATTGAACCCGGGCCCTTACGTGGCAAACGGTCTTAACAGGCGACACCTGTACCGTGACACCACAGAGGTAGATAGTTATTTATACTTTGTATGAAATTAAATTATTTTTAGATTTCGCTCGAATATCATACTATAAGTAGGCTTAACGAATGTTGCCAGATAATAAACTTGTTCCGGTGAACTCCCGACCTCGCGTCGAAGTTCTCGAGGGTGAACATTTGTAATTCAGATGCGGTCTCCTTGTTTTTCCCGCTAAAAGGCACACTGTAATAATTTGGAAGTTTAATCAAATTATTCCTTTTTTGGAGCGAGGACGTCTTTATTCACCTAATTTGAATATTTTCGGTGCATTTTTTTTTTGATATTTTAACTTGTTGACATATTTTTTTATTTGTTACCTTTGTAGTATATATTATTTTCATATTTAGGTTTGTGTAGTCAAAGAGTAAAAAAAGAACCCTGTTACTACAACTTTGATATTCATCTGTCTGTCTATCACCAGGCTGTATCTCATAAGCCTCATCAAATCTTTTCAGATGATGCATTTCTGTTACCGCTATAATAACAAATACTAAACATAAAATTCGCCATCTCATGGTAAATCTACGAAACTGGAGTCGATACTATTAAAGACAGTACTACTGACAGAGTTGTACAGATGTCATGATTTTTGAAATTTTAAAACCTAAACCTATTTTGATCAATTTGTTAACTCGGAAGACATATTAAGATCAACTTTTTACCCCCCAAAATCTTTAGATACGTTTCCAAGTTCGCCGATATAAATAAATACACAAGGATTATTCGTTCAAAATTATTAGATTAGAGGGCGTTTAGTATAAAATTACGTTGAATGATTAGAAATTTAAACAGTGAAAATATGGAAAATTTAGAATTCGAAGTGTGAATATGTCTTTCTTGAAATAAGTGTTCTGAAATGGTGTAATGTTTGACATGTAAATGTGGTTAGTGTTTGTTTAGCGAGCGCGACCGAACCGCGCTTCTGCATACGATGGATGAAAGTACACCACGAGCTAGTGGTCTAATTTTGAATAGAAATACTCTTAAATTTTCTAATAATAATATGTTTAGTACCTGGACGACCGAGCTTGGCTCGGTAGTTTTTCTTTATCAGTGCAATAAGCCCTCCAAAACTTCTAGCTATCAAATTTCATCGAAATCGTTAAAACCGTTTTTAGGATCGCCGGAATAAATAAATAAATATCAAGAATTGCTCGTTTAAAATTATTAGATAAATCAAACATAACGTCACAGTCACATTATGGTTCCTAACATTGTTGGTTAATCATGAGTGAATAAATATGTAACTCTGTTTAACTTGATACCACTTAAAACGGGCGTGATAATACTTATATATTTTTAAATGAAACTAATAGATTAAGCTTACAATAATTTATCTTTTTCTCACACGGATCTCCTGATGGTAGAGACAACCGTGTTCTATAGACACCATAGTTGTTGTAGAGCCTACCCGAGCGAGTTGCTGCATAGCACTCTACCACCAGTCATGTTGGTAGTGACCCAGTTAACATATGCTCGCCTCTTACGAGCTACTTGATAGGAAGATACCTAGTTGGTCTATTCTACACAGAGGACTTGGACCAATATAAAGGAGGTAGCAATTCTTATAATACGAATTGCTACCTGCCGCTACAAACTTTGCTTCACCACACTTTCATACATTTCAACTAGTAGGTACAACAAAATAACCTTAAGATTTATTATAATGTATAATAAAAGTTACACAAAAAACATGAAAGAAAGCCACCGCATAACCGTTGACATCTCTTTTTTATATATAATAAATAAACATTGTAGTACAAATTATTTAAACTATACCAACGCTAAAGAGTGAAAATCACTCTCTGTAAAAAATACTATCTGAATTTCTACTTTGTGATCTACGAATCACAAGAGACAAGCATAGGTTAGATGAATTAACGACAAAACCACGGGTGATAAGGTACTTTGGGGATACATCCTATTGCATTTGTACAAACCTATTAAAAAACAATACCATGGTTACTTGTCATCAGTATTTCGTAGCAGCGAATCTCTGCCAATTTTTAAAAAGAAGTTGAAAAATTATTTATCGGCCTTGACACAGTAATGATATATTTATATTTACTTTATTAGTGAAAACTACTTTCATTAAAAATACTATCTGAATTTCGATTTTGTGATCTACAAATCACATTTTTATTGTTATTATTTTACCTATTATTTTAATTATAAAGTTTGTAGTGTTTAACTTATTTGTTGTACACTTATGTCTATCTTTATTTTTGTTTTTATTTGTTACGTAAATAAGCTCGCCTTTTGTATATGAGCTATTGTCTATACAAATAAATAAAATTGGAGTGTCTGTACGTAATATTAAAATAACCGCTTCTTATTAAGTGCATATATTTACAAGTTTTTATACCAAAACAATTTTTTTTAGAATTTTTGACTGTCTGTCTATTTGTACCCGCTAATCTTTCAAACGGTTAGACCGATCTTTCACTAGCAGACAGCTTATGAAATAGGGAACGGTTTAGGCTACATTTATTTTAGAAGTTTATTTTAGAAATGAGTAAAAAAATAATTAAATAAAAACGCGGACAAAGTCACGGGCACTTCTAGTTTTCTAATAATATGTATTCGTGTACGATAAAGTGTTAAATAAATAAATACATCTTTAACAAATTTATAAGACCCAATTTAATGTCTGTTTTACAATGTAAATAAGTAATAAATACATAATAAATATTACTGGACAAATTACACAAATCCCAAAGTAAGCAAATTATATGATTGTGTTATGGGTGTTAGACAATGACACTAATACATAGAAAGACTTAAATAGATACAAGAATAAATTTAATAAACACCCAGACCCGGAAATACAAACATCAATGTTCATCACACAAATGTCTGTCCCCGCCGGGAATCGAACCTGAGCCTCGCGTTTAGTCGATGCGGTTAGGCGTTTACGCTAGCCACTCGACCATCGAGGCGGTCAAATATAAAAATATAAATAACTTGTCAAATACCTAATTATCATATTGGCACCTATGTGTTTAAGTTTTTATTTATATGGAGTAATTAAAATTAAACTTACCATTAAAATCTGGTAAAAAATGTTTTATTTAATTCCACAACCTTTTAATAGTATTTTTATATTTATGTTGTGGATGTTTTGACATCCATATTAGCGGTCGATTCAATACTTCAACGATAAAAGTTTTCGTGTTCATATTTGCTACAATACAAAAATCGTCTAAAATATTTTATTCTTTACTTCGCCGCTGAGTACGTCACTCACGCGCCGCTGCCCGTGCCGCTCTGTCTCGTGGCGTATCCTATATAAGTATATATTAATCTATGCAGTAGAGCTACTAGCTGATACGTTTGTTCCCGCCGCTCCTCACACCGCGCGCCGCTGAAGCGATTCGCTCGAAGAAAACCGCGCGCGATTTCGCTGTGAGCGGTATTTCGTGGCGTGCTTCATACGTTTGTATGCGTTTGATTTTACCGCTCACCGCGGCGAGGTCGTGAACAGGCCGTTACAATGATATTATAAAAAAAATTAAAAAAATGATATTATAAAGTTTAGTTAAAAAACTGGTCAAGTGCGAGTCAGACCCGCGCCTGAGAGTTCTAGTCACTCGTAAGTACTAATATATGAAACCTAGTGGTACACGAGTTAGAATTCCATTCCATCATTGATAAATGGCGAGGTTTGAACCTGTACTAGGTTCAAACCTCGCCATTTATCAATGAGTTATAACTTAATTGTATTTTTTGAGCGCTCTTACAGTAAAGAAAACATCGTGAGGAAAACTGGGATTTGTGCCGATATGGTGACTTAATATCGTCGGCTAATCGTGGGCGCATATATACTCTGTCTACCTTTTCGGGGATATGGGCGTGATGATATTTATTTTATTAAGATACTAGCTGTCCCTGTGACTTTGTCCGCGTTTTTATTTAATTTATTTATTTTTAAAAATTATAAAGTTCTAAAATAAAAGTAGCCTAAACAGTTCCTTATTACATTAGCCATCTACCAGTGAAAGTTTCGTCAAAATCGGTCCAGCCAATTCAAAGACTAGCGGGTACAAACAGACAAACAAAAATTCTAAAAAATGTTTTTTTGGTATATGTAGGTAAATTGTAATCATACATAAATAATAAAATAATAAATAAATATTACTGGACAAATTACACAAATTGATCTAACCCCAAAGTAAGCAAATTATATGCTTG
>DVZL01005899.1:0-11733 GCA_018236625.1 Lasaia peninsularis
CTACATTAAAAAGAGGGTATGTTTTTACGCGATTAGTATTATAAGTCGGAAAAATGTCTACCCTTTGAAAGTTGTTTGCATTATTAAAATAATTCACGCGGGCGGACAGCTAGTCGTATATAATGACGATGTGGTTGAAGGAAATAGGTGAACCCCTCTCTCGCTCCAATATAGGAACTTGATATATTGATTAGTATTACACAATTGCCTCCATTAATTACGATTGAGTTTCATCCGTAATGAGCTCTCCGTAAAGGCATGGGTTCGACCGCAACGTACTCGTATCAGAACGGCGCGCCAGACATGTCTACGATACTTGCACTGTTATAGAAAGTAGATGAAACCACATCCATTACTTTTACAATAGCTCTTTTGAATTACTTTTCATTTTAATATGGTACTTACAATTATTAGTTTTCTAATACTGAATATGATATACGATCGTTTTCGGTTTTTTTTATTGATAGGAAGGCTTGTATGTATATAACATGCACAAAATACCCGTGCGAAGCCGCGGCGGCTCACTAGTCGAATATATAGTCATCTAGTTTCAAATAATTGTTTTGAAATGTAGTTTTAAAAGCATTATAACAATATTATCTGTACCTAATTGTTGTGAATTGTCTTAACGATGAATCGTGTATACCGAGAGAAAATACTTTTGATTACAATGGCACGTACAATGGGTGTGCGTGAGAGCTCCGTATTGTGTTGTACCACTAAATTTATTATGTATTACGACGTTTCATGCTCTATTTACACAGCTGACAATAGAAGAAAATAATCATTCCGTATTAATTGCATGATGCATGTCGGTTGCCACGTCGGTTCGTGCGGTGTGCTGGTGGCGGCTGATGACACTTGGATGGAAGGGACTTTGGTACACGTCAGATGAATCATTTTTGTAGCAGCTGGTTATTACATGATTCTTATGACGTTTAAGTCTTGTAGTGAGAGACGGTAAAGTTCACTCCGAGATGGTATTATATGGAATACTTACACCCATGAGCCGAATTCAATTTATTACTTATTACCCGGTAAATAATATAGCCCTAACATAAAAGGTATAATGTATACTAATATTATAAAGAGGAAACCTTTGTATTTTTGTATGTTTGTATTGAATAGGCTCAAAAACTACTGGTCCGATTTCAAAATTTCTTTAACCATTACTTAGAGGGATTCTTCCGAATACGTATAGGCTATATTTTATCCCGGAAAATAAATAGAATTTTTCGTGGTAGTGGAAATTGTGGAATAAGTCGACGAAAAAACTGCCGTAATAAATAAAATTAATAATTACAACAAGATCCGCGATTTTAATCAAGCAATGAAATATATCCGTGCGTATTTAACGATTCTCCCGAACGCTGCCTAAAAGAGATGTATGGTTGACTTCTATAGAAAAGTTGTAGAACTCAATATTAATCCTTATCCAAATAAACTATTTATTGTGCAAGATTGTTTCAATAGCTATAAATTATTTTTTATTTTATTCCAATCGAACAATCCATTCAAAAGATATTACGAATTTAAAATTGTAATTGGTATTAAAATGAATGATGGTCGCCGGCCGCTATGTGTCGCACGACTCGCACGGCAAAACCACAGGTTAGGGGGGTGCACATCTATGAAGCAGGTTGCCGCGCGGCTCTTAAATTATTATAAAACAAAATCACTTTCTCTGTCTATCTCTATGTATGCTTAAATCTTTAAAACTAAGCAACGTATTTTGATGCGGTTTCTTTTAATAGATGGAGTGATTCAAGATAAAGGTTTTTATGTATATAACATGTATAGTATACAAGTGCGAAGCCAAGGCTGGCCGCTAGTAGTTAATAATTTCCATTGTTAGGAGATCCTAGGATTAGTTACTGCGAAACGGACGCCGGGACTAAAAGGCCCTAATCTATCGCGGGGCCCTGGGCACTTGCCCAATGTGTAATGTGTTTTAGACGTCCGGTTCTAGATCCAATAAATAAAACAACACTTAAACAATAAATAAATTGAAATTTTATTTCTTTAGTATTAATATTGCACAGTTTTGTAATCATAAATAAAATGGACGAAATACCATCATTGTAACATCAAACAAGTTC
The DNA here is from genome assembly GCA_018236625.1 of Lasaia peninsularis. Lineage (NCBI taxonomy): Eukaryota > Metazoa > Arthropoda > Insecta > Lepidoptera > Riodinidae > Lasaia > Lasaia peninsularis. The sequence continues at coordinate 2,100 of DVZL01005899.1, forward strand.
GACTAGCATCATAATACTTTCGTGTACATTAATCTCATTAAAAATAATAATTGAACTTCTTTATATATAAAGAGAAATTAATTATGACTAATTGATTTCTTAAACATTATTGAACTTTCCCTTTTTTGGGATACATTTCCACATTTTTTAAGAAACTTCATCGTAGTCCAAATATTTGTGTATCATTGTTAGTTTGTTTGTTTAGTTTGTAGTAGTTTGTTAGTAGTAGTTGACTCTTGTAAGCAGTGACGCGTGCGATAACTGCTAACGCATTAAATAATACAAATTTTAATTGACGACAGTACCTAAGGGTGTTCGTATAGTATCGCTGGATTTTTGGATTTAATATTTATCCAGAATATGCATCATATTATCACACTAAATTAATTATTTAATAAAAATAAATTAATTTTATTGCATAAAATAAAGTAATTAGTTACAAGGTCACCATATAATATACACCTATTTTATGGTTATTGTCTAATTGACTATAAAAATAAATAGTTGATGAATAATAGTTATTATTTATTAACCATTTATTTGTTACATAATAAAAAATAAAATCTTGACTACTAATAAATAGTTGTTATTTGCCAAAAGTATGTTTAGTGGTCTATAATTATTTAATAGGATTATTAGGGAAATGTACGAACACTCAATTTTGCGTAACATTAATTATTGTACTAATTAATTGTTTGATTTATTTTATATAGTTGTGGTTTTGAATGTAACTAATAATATTTTTTATTAATTGTAATTTAAGACATGTAGAAAATAAGCTTAAGACGACGCAAAAAAGCAATATTATTTCACAATTACATTTACAATTTTCAAAATCCATGCTATGTATACTATTTTAATAACAATTGTGCTTTTCCATTATACAATGTATACGTCATCCCATCAGTAATTAACTAACCAAATACATTTAAAATAAATAGCTTTAAGTTCAAGTTTTTTAGTTATGAATCCCCGAAAATGCTTTACAAAGAGAAACCGTTTATCGTAAGCTTAACATAAAGTGTTAAATAAAATGTTTTGTTGAAGTAAAAGTGTTTTTTTAATGTACATGTATAATATTATTTCAATACTACAATTTGTTACCGCAATATGACATTATTGCATGTGTTATATATAGTATGTAATATTACAAACGCAATGGTACTACGATTACTCAAAGTGACGCCATAAAGCAATGTTATTCCAATGCTACAATTTATTAATGTAAATAGCTTTATCGCGTGTCTAATAAAGCCAAGATTTGACGAAAATAGTAAGCAGTATCCGATTGATCGAAATAATATTGCTTAAACGCGTCCCGGTGTATGCTCTATTATATTAGCATTAAAATTGTCGTATTAATTCATTATACATATTATGAACTCTTTTATTGTATTATCTGAATAAATTAAATGTATTCTGAATAAATTTAACAATAATATTTGCTATATTTACTTTATGGGCTGGTTTATAATCTATAAGTTGATTTCAGATTTATAATTTAAATTTAAAATGGAATAAAAAATACGAATATCATTAACCACATCATTCAATGATATATTCCGTAGATTTGTAGCGACATTTTATATTTAACATTAAATATATATGAAAAAAACATGATTTAATCTAAAAGATATAATAGAATATATTATCCAATAATATATTCAACATTATTATTCGATAATATTGAATATGTAGAAATTTGTCTAAAAGTGAATGAATGAGTGAAGTGATATTACAATGGCTTATTTTGCTCAGCGATTGTCTAAGATTTCATGCACTTAAAAACTTAAACTTGACGAGTTCTGAATATATTCCATAATGTAATATTGCTATTTTTTCTGATTTCGGTCGGTTTTTCCCCGTGTTGGCCCGGGTTCCGTTGTAGAATAGGCCAACTGCTTTCCACTCAGGCAGCTCCTATGAGGCGGGCACAGGGTCTATTGTCATTAACTAGGTGGTAGAGTAGTGTAGGGACCCGGACGAGTTGCTGCACGGAACTCTACCATCCACCGCCTTACCTATTCCTGCCGCCATAATGACATTGTCGTATTCCGGTCCGGAGGGTAAGGTATCCGGTAGAATTGCACATAAGGTCTAACAGCCTGACAACAGGGCAGCGGCGCACCTACAACATCTATGGTGTCTATAGGCCACGTTTGTCTCTTACCATCAGGAGACCTGTGTGTCTGTTCATTGTCTTATACTATAAAAAAAAATTAAAGTATTTATAGCTACATACTAAGGACGAAGGTTACAAAATGAATCGATGAAGTAAAATTTAAAAAATGTGAAAAATTATCTCAAACGCGGAGTAGGTTCTAAAATTAAAATATTTTAAATATTTTTTCTACCAAGATTTCTTGAACTAAGGTTTTTGATTTTTTTAGTGATGAGAATAAACCACAATTTCCAACATCACGTCTCAAGTGTGACAGTTAAAGTGGTGTATCTATGTTACAAATGTCTTTTCGAAATCGCTATCTTATTCCAGATAATTATTGTTACATAAGAAATACATTTTCGATTTAATAAGTGAAGACATATTGGAAGTAACATAAATATTAACAAAAAATATTTTGCGTGAAATACCCGTAAGAAATATTAAAGATTGCACGTATAGATGGGACTTATGGACCAAATAAATACAAGGTATTCATAATTTTGACTAGTTAATACGACATATTCTTGTTTTATTGTCTTCAATTTCAAGAAGGTAGACTAATTAAAGGGTTGCTGGTATAATCATTAGAATTTCAAAATTATTAATGTGGTTGCAGATATAATAATCATGATTGTTGAGTAATTAACGTGGTTGCAGGTATAATAATCATAATTACAGCGTAATTAAAGTAGTTTCAGGTGAAAGAATTCAAAATAAAACATTAAACTTAGTAAAGGCGGGAATTGTATCATTGCAATTGAAAATTTGCCATAAGTCTCACCAATATGCCGTATTACACACACAGTAAACATGACATTATTGTATTTACAGAGTAATTAAAAATAGAATCTCACGAAGTAACACTAGATCACAGTCTATAGTAAAATACATAGTACACATATCTACAAGTTTCACAGGAAACACGTCTACGCCAAAAAGACGTAAATGACTAATTTAGACTTTGATTAACTATAACTTTAGGTTGTCGTTCACGAATGGAATAAATTTATGACGCTTAACGTCATATTGTATTTAGATACAATAAAATATATAATTCAAATATTTGTCTAAGCACAACCATTTATTAGCAAAAATACTACCCAAACAGTAATATCAACATATATTATAACAGCGTCATCTATTTTCTTAGCCCCTGAAGCAGTTTTGATATTTTTGTAAAAACTAATCTATTGTTTTATACAACCGAATCAAGCCCATTCTGAGATAGCTCAGTACATCTGCATGCACTTATGGAGTAAAAAAAAGTTAATGCAAAGCTTGGCATTATTTAAATTTGATTTTACATCAATTTATAATATTGAAAACATCCAATTACAGCTGCTTTATGTACAAAAACATAGAACAGTATTAAAAACTCATTCTTATAATACGTTCGCGTTAAAAACGCAATGTCTCATCACTATCCGTTGGTCCATTAACCAATAAAATCACTCAGAAATAATAATAATATTGCAAAAAATACATCTTTATGATGATAAAACAATGTATTCTTGGCTTATATACTTATATTATGTTACTCATTATCAATCTCAGTTTGGTTTTAAAATCAAAACGGTTGAAACAACATTAATACTTTTTGGACATAAATAAATATAAAGTGTATAAAAAAAAGAGTAAATAACCATTGCTTTCGTTTTAAATGCTCTGGGCTAGTATTTTTGCTTCAAATCGTCACACTAAATGCATTTATATGAAAATTATTCAATTCAGTCCTTAGTATAGTTAATCAAAGAAAATATGCCCGAAGAGAACGATTGATAAAATGATTTTCTTTTTATTAAATGGCCAAGTTAACGTTCTTTTCAGGCCTTAACTACGAATCATACTGAACTATTTATCAACAAATGATAATTTACCCATTAAGGATTTTAGATGTTAATTAGCAGTTTCAAAAATATAAAACCAAAAATTCCTCCAAATTTTTATTTATAAATATATACAATGGGAATTAAATCAAAAATATAAGCAGTAAGAAAATAATTTGATAAACATGTTCGAGTATATATATATATAAAGATTAAATTAATGACAGACACTAAATAGACTTGATAATGTTTAAATCTCATTGTTTAATTATTTGTAGAATATCCTCTCGTGTTTTTACACATTTTGACCGCCTCGTTGGCCTAGCGGATAACCTACTTGCATAAAGCTACCGCCCAACCGCGAGGCTCGGATTCGATTCCCGACGGGGACAAGCATTTGTGTGATGAACATAGATGTTTGTATTTGCTTGCTTTGATTAGGGTTTTTTATTTGGGTTAGATCTAATTGTGTACATTATCAAAGGATATTATTTTTTTACATATAATGCTGTATATTCTATATTTGTCTAAAATATAATGCATACTTTAGAAAAAATAGAAACTGAAGAAAATATTTAAATTAAATGTTAAAAAATAGCATTTGGATTGAAATATCAACCTAAGCTATTTTAAATTTTGTCTCAATAATAACAATAAATATCATTACGCTCATATCCCCGAAGGAGAAGGCAGATGTATATAGCACGTCCGTCGCCAGGCAACATGTTTTCTGACAAACCTTCAAAAATATGGGCGTAAAGGTATTTTGTTTGGATTAACACCCACAAACATTTGATTTACTAACTTTTGTCTTATTATTGTCATTGAAGTAAATGATATTTATCTATAAAAATTCATCAAATTGGATTGTCTGTAGATTGAAATAACTGCTTTTAACTAAATGCATATGTATTTTTATAAGGTACACCCATACAGTAAGGTATATACCAAAACAGTGTTTTTTTAAACTTTTGTTTGTCCGTCTGTATTGCTGTCTGTTTGTGCCTGGTAATTTCCAAAACTGCTGGACCTTTTTTGACGGGGCTTTCACTGACAGACAACTAATGTAATAAGGAAAGGCTTAGGTTACTTTAATTTTAGAATTTTATTTTAAAAATGTATGAAAAAAAAATAAAAAAAAACGCGGAAGAAGTCGCGGGCACAGCTAGTATATAATATAATCAGTACTTTCATTTGTTGATAAATACGTACAGCCAGACGAAACATCTAATAGTTTATTAAAAACGTCGATAACAATAAATCCATTTAGCTTCAAAATCGTGACGTCATCTTGTTCTAAGCCATCGTGACGTCATCTTGTTCTAAGCCATCGAGACGTCATCTTGTTCTATTTTAATTGATCTATGGATCTGGACGGCTTCACTCTGTCCTTCTTATCTGGATTGTTCTGCCTATTCCTGGAAAATAATTGAAATAGTATTAGTGTCTCATTGTTACACATATCTGTACTCTATACAAATAAATAAAATTGGAGTGTCTGTATGTAATATTAAACAACCGCTTTTTACTAAGTGTATATGTATATTTACAAGGTACATAATAAACCAAAACAACATTTTTTTAAATTTTTGTCTCTCTGTCTGTTTGTACGCTAATCTCTCAATCGGCTGGACCGATTTTGACGGGACTTTCACTGGCAGAAAGCTTATGTAATACGAAAAGGCTTAGGGTACTTTTATTTTTGAATTTTATTTTAAAAATGTATAAAATAAATAAAAACGCGGACAAAGTTGCGAGCACACTTAGTATCATATATAACTTAACATATGACCTACATATTATTGGATGAGACAACCCCATCACACATTAGTGAATATAACTATCGAGATATCTATCAAAGCTCTTCTATATTTTATGCCCGCCACCGAACACCAAATTGTGAATCGTTGAAAAAACTAACCCCCACTCCCCTTCCGGTCTTCCTGATAACAGTGCATATACGGAACTGCGAGCTACAGAGCCCCCCTTTCCCTTAGTAATCAGAACTATTACAAAGTCGAGTTTCGGTCTACCGGGACACAGCGTTTTACGAAATAACCTTATTCCAATAATTTAGAACCCAGAAGAGGAATTTTAAGAACAAAGATAACATTTGATTATTATTACATTGTTCAGGTGGTTGGTGGGAAACATTTTGGACGAGTTCATTTTCAAACTGGTCTTAAAAAAGTAACAACTTGTTTTTGTAACTGATTCGGTAATTAAAAGGTAACTTAAATAAGTTAAAAAAAACTTAAATAAATTATATTAAATACTAGCTGTTCCCGCGACATCGTCCGCGTTTTTATTTATTTATTTTGTACTTTTCTAAAATAAATGTAGCCTAAGCAGTTCCTTAAATGTAGCCTAAGCCGTTCCTTATTATATCAACTGTCTGCCAGAGAAAGTCCCATCGAAATCGGTCCAGCCGTTTCAGAGATTAGCGGGTACAAACTGACAGATATACAGACAGACAAATATCTAAAAAATGTTGTTTTGTTCTATGTACCATCTTATTATACATAATATGCATTTACCTTTAGTACCTTCACGCCTATTATCCCCGAAGAGGCAGACGTATGCTAGTTTATCTACGACTCCTAAGTCCAGAAGATATACTAAAATACCCTACTACTAGGGCTAGGTAATAGAGCCCTGATGTGATAGGTGGCAAGCCTATCGCCACTTCGGGCACATTCCGATCCCGGGCAACACAATGCTTACTCAGAAAAATCTGAAAAACATTTAAGAAAAGTTGCCCGACCTGGAAATTGAACCCGAGACTCTTCGTGGCTAACGGTCTTAACAGACGACAGCCGTATCGTTACACCACATAGGCGATAAGCATTTAGTAAAAAGCGGTTATTTTAATATTACATACATACACTCCAATTTTTTTATTCGTATAGATTAACTTGATTTTGATTTGAAATAAATAAATATTTTCACGCCCAAATTCCCGAAGCGGAAGGCAGAGTTACGCTTCTGACTTCCATTTCGGTAGTCCTAGGTTCTAATCCAGCCATGTACCATTAATTTTTCCAACTTAAGAATATTGGGGTGTTTTTACGGTGAAGGAAAACAAAGTGAGAAAATCCGAATTTGTGTCCGCGAATTCGATCTAATCTAGAAGTAGGGTTGTTCTCCCTTCCAGGTTCCGGAGGTCAGATATCAGTGGCACTGTGTAAAAACTTGTGCCCCTGTCAAATACCCTAGATTAGGTAGCTGACCCCGATATATGATATAGAAACGCAGATAAGGCTACGACGAAGAAAAATCGGGAGCACACAGGGCGTGATGGTATTTTGTGATAATATCAAAATAAATTTAGCTTATATTCCTCAAGTTTTAAACTATGTCTACGTTAAGATTAATTAAAATCGGGAACGCCGTTTTTACGTTATAGTAGAGTGATGATTGTTACTTAAGAAATAATCGGGTTTTAACTCTGTATGTCGGTCAGGTTAAGGTTAACAACTCTGTATGTAGGTCAGGTTCGCTAAAAACAGTTAATGTCAAGAACAAATTTAAGACAACTTCAATGCATACAAATAAACAAAATTGGTGTGTCTGTATGTAATACTAAAAATTTGTCTGTCTGTTTGTTCCAGTTAATCTCTAAAATGAGTGATCCGAATTTGTGAAGACTTTCACTGGCAGACAGCTGATGTAATAAGGAATGGCTTAGGTTATTTTTATTTCAGAAATTTACTTATTTATTATAATTATTCAATAAAAAAGCTAATTAAAAACGCGGACGGAGCCGAGGGTATGACTAATATTTTTATAAATATATCAGTTAAGTGACTCTTCAAGAACACGACAGTAGCGAGAATTGATTTTATAGCATCAGCTACAGGTACCTATATGAGCCAAAAACTATAACATCTAATCAAGGTCAGCTAGTAACAAGTAAACTAAGTTTTAGTCTCAAACTTATGTTCACAACGCATCACTAACATCTTGAGTGTTTTAGGATTGTTTGTTGTTTGAGTGATTTGTTTTTACCCTAAGTAGATCACTCTGTTTGTTTGTCATCCGTCTGTCTGTTTGTTTGTCATAAAGATTGAGAATGGTTGGCTGGTAGAGAATGCTATACGCATTTTGTATAATATATTTGTATATGATGTACATACAAAAAACATTAAATAAATAAGTAAATAAAAAGATACTAACCAATTAAAGCTCAGTCGTCACAACATATGGCACAATCTGAAAAGTATACATATTCGGTTAAATATACTTGAAACTATACTTACAACTTTTTTGCGGTACAAGATAGCGAACAAGCGCACGGGCCTCCTGATGGTAAGATACAACCGTGGCCTTATACACACCATAGATGTTGTAGGTGCATCACGCCGGTGCAAGTCTACCGGCTACCCTGCCCTCAGGACCGGAACACGACAATGTCATTATGGTGGAAGGAATAGGCAAGCAGTGGATTTTCTGGAGTGGAACTTCTACACAGCACTCTACACCTGTGGTAATGTACGCCGCTGATAAGTGGTCTAACAGCTTATGGTAATAACATCTATAGTGTCTATACGTCTCGGTTGTGTCTTAACATCACGAGACCCATTTACTTGTTCGATGTCTTATCCCATAAAAAAATACATGAATCCTCCGTTCAGGTCCAGAAGGTAGAGTGGCTAGTAGACCTGAACATGGGCCTAACAATCTGACCAGAAAACTTTAACAAGGTAAGTACTTACCGTCCTTTGTGTTTTGATGTTTTACTCGTCTGGGAGGTTCGTTCTTGCTCCGGTGTGGGGCTATCATGGTTGTTCTCGGGCGTCACCGGTGGGATTTTAATAGACCTCTCTTCGCGAGTTATTGGAGGAGCGTACAACGATCTGATGTAATATAAGAATAAAACTAATTTAATAGTCTAAACAAAAAATAAACCAAACTAAAATATAAAAAAAATATTGTAACGCTCATATCCCCGAAAGGGTAGGCAGATGTACTCTGTATTGAGGTACATATAGCCATTGATATTAGGTCCTATGATGTGATAGGTGACAAGTCCGTGGCCATTTTGGGAACATATCCAATATCAAACAAAGTTTGGTTTTCAGATAAACTGAAAAAGCTCAGAATAACAAGTTTTCCTTTATTTTGGTATAACTATGAATAGCTCGTACCTTGTCAATTTACTCCTAGTCGGTTTTGTATAGTTCCCAGGTTTCGTTCTCCGTAGCGAGTGGAATGAGGTTTTTATCGGCTTGAGTAGGGCTGTGCTGCTGGAGTCGGACGCTGGTTTAGCACAGTTCAGGGTTGTCACTGTGAACTCCACGTCTTTCATTGTTTCTTGGGAAGCTGTAATGTTAGAAATTTTATGTTTAAGTTAATAACAATATACAAGCAAACAAGCAGACAGACCTGAAGACATGTCTCCTATGGACACAAAAATTAATTGCTTACAGGAGAGCAGAATTTACTTAATTAAATAATTTACTTAGCTATTTAGGTTCGTTCGAATCGAACGAACTATAATCCTATAAGAAAGCTCATAGTTTGTGGGTCACTGGTCTGTCGACCTGTATGCTGGCCATGTCGCGCATATTTATTTATTTATTTATTTATTTATTTATTTATTTATTTATTTATTTATTTATTTATTTATTTATTTATTTATTTA
>DVZL01005900.1:0-11732 GCA_018236625.1 Lasaia peninsularis
CTAATAAAACACATTGTTTGAGAAATAATATCTCACAGTGAACCGCTCCGTTCCGCGTTCCCACCAAAACTCTTTTATTATTAATACATTTGTCCTCTAGGGACAGGCTAAGACCGTTGGCCATGCAGCCTCTTCTGTCATAAATAATTTCAGGGTCATAGGTCAACCGATGGCGTTAAAAAAATGTTTTCTGCTATTAAAAATTTGCCCATATGTCAAAATAAAATACTTTTTCTATAATTCGGGCAATTTAATTATTTAATCAGCGGACTAGGCCTCTGATCGCAATATTTTAATGTCAGACTTAGTATGTACGCGTAACAAATCAGATATCATACTTAGACAAAATATACCAGCCAGTAATAATTTTAGAAGACAGTAGCATATTCGAATAAAGAAATTAGTATTTTTGTGTTAATTAAATGTTTATTTATTTATACTACGAACCCCCTGAACATAGGAGTGCTATTACAAATTTAATTTACTAGTGCACAATGGTTATTAAAGTTGAATCCTCAAATTCAAAAAGTGTCCACTCTTAGCTATCTCATTCGCTAAAAAAATTACAAATTTCAATAAACTAAACACTTAATATCTACATATTTCGAAACTATGTTGTTTTTTACAGATTAGTAAAATGTAGTAAATAATTAATAAGCGTTTGTTTTTTTTCATAAATTTAAATTTTATACTATGCGAGAATTATTGTAAGTTTTCTTTCGTAAACTAACATATGTCAAAAAAAACTTACGCTGTCTACTGCATTGCAATTCACAGACATTTTATAAAATCTCGTAGGTGCTAATCTTAAGTTGACTATCAAATAGGTATTACTAGTTTTTTAATAAGTCTTATAAAATTAGTGAATTCCAATGTGCAAGATCAATTAATATTTTTATCTGTGGATTCAACTTCTTACCTGATTAATAATAGGTATCTTGAAACAAGAATCTATTAGAGCTAGTTGTCATTGATATATTTTTGGGTATTTCTCTAAACTGTCACAGAATAATTTGAACAATTTTTTTACAATTATAGCATTAATTCAGAAAAAAATAGTAAAATTTTAATCAATGGCAACTAAAACTTGAATTTAGGCTTTGATTTTTCGAATTTTAAACTCTTCTTATTTTGTTTATTGTTCTTAGGCTTCTAAAAAGTATAGTCAGTCCCATAAATTATTGTACTAAAAGGGATGACTGAGTCTAACTATAAGTAGACTATCTTTTAGGATACCCTACTACAAATAATTATGTGATAAAGCTTTTAAATAGTCATGTCATTATATATTTTATTTATTGTAAAAATTGTTTTGTGATCATCCACCATTGTTATCATTGCGACATTTTCCGCTGTTCAATATGCAATTCGTTCAGTAGTCAGATGAAATATTGGATACTATTGTACAGTCAGCATCATATAAACAAAAATTGTGTGCTTAACTTTAACATACAATTTTAAAAAAATAAACAAAAACAACAATTAAAATTATTATTAAAAAATAAAGTATGTTATCAAAATTATGTAAAAATCTTTATTGTGTATTAATGGTATTAACAATATGTATTTCTTAAAATAAAAAAAAATCTATTTGTTAACCATACAATCATATTTTATAAAAAACATTTTATTATTTAGTTTGCTTGACACATTTTTTTACATGTATGTTAATCCCAAATGAGTTCAGTGAATTATCAGTACATAGTACGATTAATATGTAAAATCTATAAAATTATTCATTAGTTACAATCTATAATGAAATTAACATATACAAATTAATTATTTATGTTTTTGAAAAATAATAATTGCTTGACTATCACTATGTGACTAAAACTACTATTCAATTTTGGGGTGATTGACCCTGATTGTACTATCACCAATATCATAATAGACCTATTGTTGAAATAATATACATAAAAAATTATCAATGTTTTTTAATAATAATTGCTTTACTATTATTATGTGAATGACGCTAACTGTACGGAGCAAAATTAAAAGTATTAGTAACTTTATTGCAAAAAATGAGTGTTTTACCATAGTAGACAAAAATCTAAAGAACATTTTAGAGAATCGGGGACCCTCGTCTGCTAATTGAATAATTATCTACTGCATGGTCAATTTTGACATATTTTGGTCAACTTACAACTTAGTAGAATCCTTATTAGATATAACTTTTAATCAATGAAGGCGATTTGACCAAATATGTCAAAAATATTAATCTTGAGCCAAAGATTGTGTGAAAAATTAACAGACTAGTCCTTAGGATATGAAATCAATAATATATCAAATTTGCAACTCTATAACATTATACTAAAATAAAAAAAATCGGAAAATTATTGTTAAATGATGTAGATGTCAGTTAGCTGTCTGTAAAAACCCAATTAACAAAGGTTTTATTACAACAAGACGATGCTATCTGATATTAAAAAGTCAAAAGATTTAAGCTGTCTTAATATTTCATAGACTTTTTCTGATTTATTACATTCAGTTATTCAATAATGAGCACTGAAGTGAACTGAATTGATATAATTAATGATATATTTGCATGAGGATGAAATAATTCACTGCTTTTGCTACGTTATGTTCACTGTTTTTACATAAAGCAAAATTGATTAATTTAATGAGAATAATTTAAAAAATTTATTTTATCAATTATATATTATATTATCATTATGTTTTATACTCTGGACATTTAATATATCTTGTCGATATAAAATAATTTTATAATCACAACTACATTTATGCTGTGATTCATTCATTCATTCATTCATTAAACTCTCAGTTGTTAAGGGACAATTTACCATGACACAAGATATTATATCAATATTGCAAACATGCCAGACGATGCCTCGTAAAAGAATATCTATAAATTATGATGATTTGATTATGTTGATTGTTTGCATATAAAGAAAAAATATTTATTTAGAACATTATAAAAGTACAATATTGAATGGTGCAATAATGTGTCACTATGGACATTGATGCATAGTATAATATTTGTGTCGTAATCTTTACACCCAAAAAGATGAAAAAACAAATGATTTTATTACACGGGTATAAGTCGATTATGAACATATGGTCATCGGGTTCATTAGAACCTTAGTAGATCTGATCGCTAATAGTCAGCCAATCTCAAATTAAATTTATGCATAGGTACATCCAAAGTTATGTTCAGGATGACAAGCTATGATTGGCTGCCTTATGTGCAATTCAAAAATTGATTAAACTTAATGTCACATAACAGTTTCATTAGTCTTTTTAGTTAACATACTTTTTATCAGTTCTTATGTCACAAGTCTGATATATTTCCACAATACGGACAAATTTGTCTTAAGGACTGGTAGAAATCCTACCATCTATAACAAAAAATTGTCCTAAAAATATGCTTTAAATATTACAGCTAGCACATATTACTCCAATTAGAGTAAATAAATGTAACAATATTTCTAATCCTGATATTATAAATTACTGATTGTATCGATAAATGTTTAGTGAAAGTAGTGGCTTTGTGTTAGCTTATGAGTACAATTTTATGAAATTTTGTAAAGAATCGAGTATTTAATGCATATTTATAGCGACATCTAGGTTACAATACAGTTGTCGTATAACAACATACTATTGTGAGCATTTACATTATGTATATTCTATGTAGTGCATTGGAAAATACGTAGTGTTACATTTAATATGTCATTGCAGACAGGATTCTTATAAATGATTTGCTGTGTAGTTGTGTGTTCTCAGTTTAACATAATCAATGTTAAAATGCTGTATGTTCAGGCATGAATTTGAGAGACACTTATTAGCTGCCAGGATACGGTCCAAGTCCATTTATAGCAAACTGTGTCTCTGTGCACTTGATATGTGTCTACCAACATTATGTACATAAAGATCTCTATATATGTGAAGCCAAAGTGTAAAACACATTGTGCCAAACCATATATAAGTTCCCTGTCCAAAAATTTAAAAGCAAAAAATTGTTGCGCCAGACATGTATTGAACCTAAAGTTAACTATTTATATAATATATTAACACAAATCATATTCCCATAAGGCATAGTTTTAAGTTCTTGTTTTACATCAGGATAGAGCTATTCTAATAGTGTGTATCCAATATTGTACCTTACTATAATAATAGTTTTAAATTTTTAGCATGTGGTAGTAAAATGTCCTTGTACAAAATGCTGGTGAAATATAAAAGTTGTTTAAATATTTTCGCAGAATAGATATTTAATCTAGATATCAAACAATATTCCATTTGTCATATAATTAAGAAGCAGAAACAAATTTAATAATAAAAAAACTGCATTAAATTATGACCTGAATAATGAAAATGTGATTTTATTTTACTTACAAAACGACAGCAGTTATACCTAAAGTGGAAAATGCGCAAAGCAAGACTTAACTGTTACGCCCTGCACTACACCTACTAATACACCTTAACTTTGTGCACTTGGCAATTATTACACAGTACCCCCAAGCTATAACAGCAACCTACACCAACAAGACTACTGGTGGTGTTGCTACCCTAAACTTGCCCGGGTAAGGATCCAATATTTTTCCTATCCCTGTCGCCATTATGACATTGCGCTTTATCCAGCCAAGAGGTTATGAGCTACCGTTACACAGTAAATTAATCTACACTCTATTATTTTAAAAAGGAAGATTTGAATGTTTGTTTGTATTGAATCCGAAACTACTGGACCGACTTGAAAAATAATTTCACCATTAGAGGGTGACATTATATATATTTAGGGTGCTAAATTCCTACCGGAATATTAATAGGTAATAGGACAATGGGTAGTAAGAATTATCCCTCCGTAGGTATTTACTTTTTTTCACATAACTTCTACAACAGCTAAACCAATTGGGTCGAAAATTTCTAAAATAAAAGTAGCCTAAGCCGTTCCTTGTTGCATTAGCTGTCTGGCAGTGAAAGTCCCGACAAAATCGGTTCAGTCGTTTCAGAGATTAGAAGGAGGCAGGTAGCTGATGCAATACGGAACGTCTGTAGGTCGTAGCACACTAACACGTTCCCGCTCCGCTACGCCTAAAAAAATATTCAAATATGGGCTGTAAAGCATGAGCTTGTGATATAGTTTATAATGGCAACATAATTTAGCCGCCTAATCAGCGTCTCTTGCGTTGCCATTGTAAACTATATCGTAAAGTAATGACTTAAGGCCCATATTTGAATGATTTTTTTTAGGCGAGCCGGTGCGGGAGCGTGTAAGTGAGCTACGACCTTTAGGCTACTTATATTTTAGAAACTAAAAAGAATTATGTAACCATAAACGCACCATCATTGGTCATTATTTTTGTACTCTTACCGTTGCGTCGCAGCGGCTTGCACAGGATTATGACACTGGGTATGCGGCGGAGTACTCGGTTAAAAAAAAACTTTTATAGATTTTTAGCTTTTTTCATTTAGTTTTATAGATTATGTGATCATGATTGTGAAGTGTCGAAGTTTAATTAGATATGTCAGAGCACATCCTATCTCAAAGCGCAAACAGTGATTATGTGCCTCTATGGAGTGCTCGAACCTGGCCGTTGCTATACACCCTCTACACAAACGTACCCCGACCGTCGCAAGTAATAGAGCTCTATCTGCCGATGACACGGCATTGTACACCTCCCATCGAAATAGGAAATGCATTACCAAAAAACCTGTTGGATGCAGCCACGCTCCTGGGGAGTCCCGTATGTCCCATCCCGAGGATTTAGGAAGTGACGTATCAAAGTGAACCCCGACAAAGGCGCAGCCGTTCTATGTGGTCTAATTGTACTAATTTTTCTAAGTTTGACATTTCAAATCGCGCAAAACGTCGCGATCGCGTCGAGACAGTAATGCACGTTCTAACCCCACAGAACGCAGCACTAGATCAAGGTTCGGTCTCCTGGGAGACAACCCTTGGTGTTGGCGTTGTATACAATCCCATCCAGTTAAATAATGATTTCTCCAGCTGAGCACAGTGCTCACACACAAAGGTCAGTGAAGTTGTAAAATAGTCACCCGTCTTAACAACTAATTAGTCATTCATAAAAAAACCCGGGCCGGGCAGCTACTAAATATATAATTTACGAAAAAAATCCGTAAGCAAATAAATACGAATTCTAAAATTAATTTGAAGCCTAGCTACAAGACAGATAAAAATTAAATTTTATACGCAAATAGCACCCACTAAATACTGAAGGATCTTCCAAATGCTTCAAATATGATCAAATTAAAATTATTAATATTTCTAGGGCTCTTTTAATTAGTTATTTGCATAAAAAGCGTTTGATTACCTATTTAAAAACTTGCTAAATCAACATCCTGCTAAAAATATCTAAAACTTTGCTTTAAATATATAATCTATGTTCTTTGACCTATACTCTTTGGTTCTTTTCTTTCCAAACAAATGTTTGTAAACACTTAACAGTTAACATTAACAATCCGATTTGTGATAATATACAATACTAAATATATGTAACTTAAATATAAAAAAATAAACCCAGTTTGTGTGTTAAGTTAGAATATTTTTTTCGTGTTTTATATTACCGCAAAGCAGTAACATTTATATAGTAAAAAATTAGGTTATGTATGAATTGTAAACTATTTTATTGAATAGCTGTACTGAAAAATGCAGTTATATTTAGATTGGTAAGTTGTTTTTTTGTATATTTCGAATAAACAATATTTAGAAGTTTAGATTATCCTTTCTAAAATACATATAAGTACATATATTTTTAAAGAAATAGAAAGAAAGATAAGACTTTTTTTGGAATATAGTTCTAAACCATTATATTTCGAGCATGATAAAAAGTTATACCAAACCATAAAACAGGTTTGTAGATTTTTTTAATTAAATAATTTTTCAAAATATTTTATGAATACAATTGGCGCGAAAATCTAGCTGTTTTATGTCAAATGTCAATATACAATTGTCATTGTCATTACGTCCAGTGACAAACAAATGCTGATTAGAGGATTCTGCTGTCAGAGTGATTGGTAGTGATACGTATTTCCTTTTAAAAGCAAAATCTTGAACGTTTTATTAAGTATTTTTTGTTGTTGAGTGATTTAATATTTGTAAAAATCTATTTATTGTGTCAGTTACATATTTTTGTTTGTGATTGTCTCGCTTTCTTGGATGTAAGTTAATTTATATTCATTATGTTGGCGGCGGGTGAAACCGACGCTGAACCACCTGATAAGCTATCTGCTTATAACAGTAACCCACAAGAGGTAACTAGACCTGCCTCTAAACGGAAAGTCGATTTATATTCGGCTGACTTACCCACTCCAACTCCTAAAATCCCGGCTACACAGCATGACAATGTATCTGCTGCTATTCAGACTGTCTACTCACATCCGGAGTTAGAAAAAAAAAAGAGATACTCGGACATTGACCAAGGCCCATACACGGTTCATATTTCCAGATCAGAACCCGACCTTGCTGCTGGCTCCTCCATTAGAGCTATTAAAATTGGTCAAATGTTATACAATGCTAAAGTGCAGAATATTGTTAAAGATGGTATACGAAACTTAGGTAGAAATAGAGTTTCTATAGAATTTAAAACAGCATTCGATGCTAACAACTTTTTGGACAACCCAGCAGTATCAGATAATAGATTTCTAGCTACAATTCCCACCTATAACGTTACCAGGATGGGCATTGCCAGGGGTGTCCCCATAGATATTAATATGGAAGAGTTAGCTACAGTTGCAGAACTCCCTTTCAGCTCAGGACAAATTATTAAAGCTCGCAGATTACACCGTAAAGCTTATAAGAACGATGTTGTCGAATGGATCCCAACACAATCTGTTGTTCTGACCTTTTCTGGACAAATGTTACCCCCCCGTATTTTTCTATACTATTCTTCACTCGCTATAGAAAACTATATCCTTCCTACCATCCAGTGCTTCCAATGCTGCCGTTTTGGCCATATTAAAGACCAGTGTAGGGCCAAGCCCCGTTGTTACCGGTGTGCCGGGGAACATACAGGCGACTCCTGCGAAAGGGTTCCGTCATGTTTGTTCTGTACTGGTAACCATCAGGCTACTGATAAAAGCTGCCCAGAATACAAACGTCAACAATCGATTAAACTTGTTATGTCTCAAGAGAATATCTCCTATTCAGATGCCGCTGCCCGTTTCCCAGCTGTTCGACGCCCATATGCAGATCTTACGGCAGAACTTTTCTCTTCCCCTGTAATTTCTGCTACTCCCCAAGAACTCCCAACATCTACTCAATCCCCTTCCCAACCACCACATCGTTCTTATAAGAAAACGGTTACCATTTCCCGCAAGGTAAGAACATTATCCCCAAGTAAGGGGTACGATAAAGCTGCCCACTCTCAACTTACTCAGCAACCATTGTCTATTCTAGGTAATGGTTGTGGATATATGTCAGAAGCAACATCACCTGATGATAACCTACTGTACAACCTTTTAAGTACCGTTACTAGTATTGTGCGCCGTTTTAGCGATGCACTACCGAACAACGTGAGATTACAGCTTGAGGATCTGTCTAAATTAGCTTCCCAATATGGATCTGTCCATAATGCAATGGAACTGTCGGAGCATCAGAAATAAAAAATCAGATTTAATTCATCTTATAAATAAGCATAAGCCTTCCCTCCTAGCCATCTCGGAGACATGGTTGCGACCTGGAATGCGTTTTCGTATTCCTGGTTTCTCCTGCTACCGGGATGATAGAAGTGATGGCTATGCTGGAACCCTTTTATTAATTAATAACTCTATGTCACATACTTATATTCAACTTCCTTCACACAGCCAAAATTTTAATATTGTTGCAGTAATTTCTGCAAACATAACTTTTGTGTCAGTCTATATTCCTCACCCTGACCCCCATTGTATCCAGGAACTTGGTTCTATATTGTGTACTCTTCCTACCCCAATCTGTGTAATGGGAGATTTTAACTGCCACCATCACACGTGGGGCTCACATACAACTGATTCTACTGCACCTTTCCTGATTGATATGGTTGATGACCTAAATCTTTGTGTAATGAATGACGGCTCCCCCACTCGAAGAGTCTATCCATATCAAAATCCTCATAGTGTTGTAGACCTTACACTGTGTTCCCCTTCCTTAGCATCTAATTTAAATTGGTCAACTCTTTATTCTACATTTGGGAGTGACCACTTCCCTATACTTCTATCTATCCCGAACCAGATTGTTCCTGTTAAAAAATTTGCTCCTCTCCTCAAACATAAAACATCTAAAGCAGATTGGCATGAGTATAGGACTCTTACCAACTCTGGTATAGTGTCTCTTCCTTCCCCCAATATTTCCAATCCACAGTCATCCTATTCAGCATTCACGTCTGTTCTTCTTGACTCTGCTGATAAGTCTATTCCACTTAAGAAATCACCAAAGGATATGATATCCTCTCCCCCTTGGTGGGACTCAGAATGCTCCTCCATGATTCTTAAGCGGAAAGAAGCAGAACAGAATTATGCCTCAAACATGTGCGAAGAAAACTTTTTAAATTATCAATCTGTTTCGGCCCAGGTAAAGAGAGTCCTGTCAAAGAAAAAACGATTTGGCTGGGAAATGTTCTGTAAGTCTCTCTCTCCTCGCTCCCCCTCTAGTATTGTATGGAAGAATATTAAACGTTTTCGTGGCTCCTTTTCAGCAAACAAATCTCTTGCAATAGATCCCATGTGTATGAATCAGTTTTCTTATAATTTGGCTCCCCCTTGGGTCCCAACTAAAGAGGAAGCTATCCCCATAACTACTCCATATTCCCCTCCCCTTTACAGACATGACTTAGACAAACCTTTTTCAATAGACGAGCTCTCATTAGCAATAGAATCTCTTAAAGATTCATCCCCAGGTTCTGATGGTATCCCTTATAGCTTTCTTATAAAATCCAGCGTCTCCTCAAAACAGTTCTTCCTAAATACTATCAACTCCATTTTTTTATCTGGTACTATTCCTGAAGAATGGAAAGTCCAAACTATCCTCCCTATCCTTAAAACTGGTAAAGATCCCTGTAATCCTTCTAGCTACCGCCCAATTGCCCTATCCTCAACTATGTGTAAAGTTATGGAGCATATGGTCAAAAACAGACTGGAATGGTTCCTTGAAAATCAAAAAATTCTGCCTTCGTCACAGTATGGCTTTAGAAAGGGTCTTGGCACCCTTGACAGCCTTAGCTATTTCTCAACAGAAATTCGTCTAGCTTTTTCTAAAAATCATTTCCTTCTCGGTGTATTCCTTGACATCTCTTCAGCCTATGATAGTGTCCTTCTTCCAGTACTCAGGCAGAAAATGCAAGAGCTGAGTATTCCTGTTAAGATGACAAACTTTATTTCAAACCTTCTCTGTTCTAGATCAATTTCTGTTAGAGTAAATGGTACTAACATCTCCACCCGTACTGTCTGGAAGGGCCTTCCTCAAGGCTCTGTCTTGAGTCCTTTGCTCTATAATCTTTACACATATAAACTAGAATCCTCGGTAAATTGCTTCTGCTCCATCTTGCAATATGCTGATGATATAGCTCTATTTTTCACTGGAAATTCTATATCTGAAGCTACCCACAGATTAAACTCCGCATTATCATATTTAAATGACTGGTTGACAGATCATGGACTTTCTCTCTCTACCCATAAATGTTCTACCGTACTATTCTCTAGAAAAAGGTCAATACCAAATCTATCCATCCATATAAATAATATTCCGATCCCCCAAGAAAGTAAAGTAAAGTTTTTGGGTGTCATCTGGGACTCAAAGATGACTGGTATTGCTTACCTTTCATACATTGTACAAAAGTGTGAACGGAATATTAACATCCTGCGTTCTCTCTCAGGTGTCTGGTGGGGTTCCCACCCATTTTGTCAAAAGTTATTGTACAATGCTCTCATACGAAGCCATTTTGATTATGGTACATTCCTATTAGAGCCTTGCAACAAACTGGCTTTGTCTACACTGGACAAAATCCAGTCAAAATGTCTTCGTATCATTATAGGGGCAATGAGATCATCACCAATCAATGCCCTGCAGTTAGAGTGTGTTGAGCCACCACTTTGCTTAAGGCGTCAGTTTCTCTCTGACAGATTTCTTTTTAATATTGCCTATCTTTCTTCACACCCCTTGTTCCCTAAACTACATGCATTAGCTGAAGCTACATCACAGGATAGCTACTGGTCTCACAAGAGTAAACCATGCCTAGTAAATAGTCTCTTGAAACTTTCGTCACATACAGTCCCCCTTTACAAATGTAATATCAACCCTCTTTTTGAAATTCCTTACCCAGCCCTAATTCACAAACCTAAACTTTTAAATTTCGGAGTATCCAAAAATGACCCATCTGCTGATGCAATTGTAACAGAAAGGATTAATACCGACTTTGCTGATTATACAATAATGTACACGGATGCGTCAAAAATATCTGAGTCAGATTACGTTGGCTCTGCTGTCTGGATTCCCAAGTTTCGGGTAATCCTCAGTTTTAAATCTCCCCCTTCTTCCTCTATATTTACTGGCGAATCCATTGCCATACTGGAGGCTGCCTCATTTGCATATTCGCACAAATTTAAGAAAACCTTAATTTTGACAGATTCTCAAAGCTGCTTACAAGCGATTACTGGTAACCAATTTCGTGCCAAAACCAAATACCCCATCATCCTTAAAATTCGCCTAACCTTATTTCAAGCTGCTTGTGATGGCTTTGATATTACTCTCGCTTGGATTCCAGGTCACACTGGTATCAGTGGTAATG
>DVZL01005901.1:0-11732 GCA_018236625.1 Lasaia peninsularis
GACTTTGACATTTTTAATCGCGCAAAACGACGCGATCGCGTCGAGACGATAGTGCACGTTCTAACCCCCCAGATAGGCCGCTTGTATTCTTGTACCTTGATGTTTAAAATACCAGCATATTCTTCAGCTTGTTTGCCCTTCAATCTTACAAAAACAATATCAATATAAAAATAAAGTGTGTTTAAAATACCATAAAATATCAATTTGCAGAGCTTTATAAAAGGTTTGTGGAAGGTCGCAATAATAATGGACGATTTGATAAGTTTTGACGTTTTCGTATGGCGCGCATGATGGACATCGGTGTCGCCTTTCCCTCGCGTCTAATGGATGAGTGTTTTGGAGCCTAAGGGTAGCCATTTGATATTCGCATCAGCAGCTAACCCTTGGGACCGCCGTGACGTGATTCAATAGTGAACTTCACTATTGACTTTTTATAAGGAAAGCGATATGGAAAGCTCCTGTCAATCGATCATGTTCAACATGAAAAACTGGTGACATAAAGTTTCTAAAATACTTCTTCAATTTTTGTTTATCTTTATGTTGTTAACCGACTTTGAAAATATTTTTTCAATTCGTCTGTATTTTTTTGTTTTTATTTTGTATTATACTTTATAAGATAGGTCGTATTTCAGAAGTAGACCAATAAAAAATATGGTCATTAATTAAGCGTTTCTTAAAAATTATTTAGGTAGACGACATTATGAAATTGAAGTCGGTTTTATGCAGTTTTACTGTGTGTAAATAATTTTATAATAATACAATATTATAAATTATTCCTGCTGTCATTTTCGCCGTCTTATCCCATAACAAAATTAAATAAATATCATTGTAATCAGTTGACAATTAAAAAAATCTTCGGAACGTTAAAATATTATTGGAAATGTTTGTTTTGAAGTCTGTTTAGCCTCGCGTCACAAGATATTTGATTAGATTTGGTATTTTTTACACAGGGAAGGGGTATTTAGGATAAGTATTTAAAATATCTTTCTTGGTACGAAAACTGAAATTCGAATGCCGCATGAGCAAATCCGAGAGCTAATGAAATATATTTTTGACACAAATTGACCTATGGGGGTATACGTTAAAATGAATAAACTTCCAATGACGTACTAAGGCTATAAATAAACTTTATGCATGATTTTATACTAATATCACCCCACGAGAATTTGGAATTAAAACGTCAGTCAAAGCGGAAAAATCCCGTTCCAAAAAATTAGCCAACAAAATTCCGACAAATAATTAATCTCGAATAATCATACAAAACGATGCGAGCGGGATTCTCGGGCATTATTACCATTCATTTCAAATCAGCCGTGCGGAGGGTCGGGAGGGGCAAGAGGCTCGTCGACCTGAATAACCATACATTTTCCAATCAGGGCACGTATCATTTAACTCGCTATTAAATTCGACTTCTTCCCCTCGAATTATCATTATGTCAAATTTTAAGCCCCGTTATATGAGATCAACCGTTTCCTTAAATTAATTCTATATCACAAACCTTGGGCATGAATTAATTACTTATACTTCGCTTTCTGGATCTAATGTGTAATGTTTGTCGGTATGTTTCATATTTGTAATGTATAATTTATACAATACGTATTTACCTAGTAATGCCAAAAAAAAAAAATGTTCAATTTTAGTTTTTTACCTAGTAATGCCAAAAAAAAAATATGTTCAATTTTAGTTTTGTTAAATTAAGAATGTAAATATTTGATATTCATTAATTAAATATACTTTGTGTATGTTTTTTATGTGTTGTATATTTGTGTTATTTTATATGTAAATTTTCCATGTCATAATATAAGTTACCATACTCCTCCGAAACGGCTTGATCCATTTTACCAAATTTTATATAAATTATACGTATTCAGTACGCCGGGGCAGCTAGTATTATTATATGATACATAATTTATGCTTTGTTATTCTTATTGCATATGTATATTATGTAAACATTTATCCCTTAACCTTAGTTCTAAAAGCATTTAATTATCTCCTTAACTCTATGGTTGTATGGCAGAGATCGTTCCTGAACCATAAGACTATTCTTTTTGAATGTTACGTTAAATATTATGATAGTTATTGTAATGTCATTTAATATAATATAGTATTCATATATGACTTCTTTTTCGTAATGTGTTTGTTAGAGAAAACATTTCCTAGTTAACTAGATATATTAAACAATTTTCCAATAAAATCATGTACCAATCAGTACATTAATCGACACTCCAAATTCAGGCACGCAACGCGCCAAGTTGATCTTGCGTTGCCAACTGAAGTTCGTGCCTTTGTATTCAAACGACGTGAATTTCTTACGTTCGTTACATTCGTAATTTGTCTATTTAATTTCATATCCGCTAAAACCGTCCATATATTTAACAGTTACTAGTGATGGCAATAGTCATCCTTTCAAAATTACACGTAACTACGTTAAAATGAATAAATATTGTCTAGCTTTGCGGTCTTATTGTACTTGTGTATTTCAATCAGAGAGAAAACGGAATGCAAGCTAAAATTCTTTCTTTAAAGTAAACTAAAACAAGAATTATAATATTCTCGCCTGCTGCCTTGTGTATACGAAAACTGTATCAAGGTTCTCTTTGAAAGGAGGTAACGTCTGAAAATTCATAAAAGATCTTTTCGGCTTGAAATTTATTGTGTGGTGAGCATTCAAATACCGGGGAAAGGAGCTTCAATGGTTCCTAATATACTCTGGAATACTTTTCATAAACACCGTCATAACATTCATGCTTAAGACCTCTTACCTTAATTACTCTTTAGGAGTTAGGGATGATTTAGAGGAATATTTTTTATGGAAGAAGTCTTGGTACTTTCTTGTGAACATAAAAGCTGTTGGATTTGGTCTTTTGTCAGATTTTCTCTTTTCAGATTCAAAGTATTAAGGTAATTAATTATTTAAATTTTTTGAAAACACTATACTGGTATCTGTGTGTTTGTCAACAACACTAATACGTTACATGAAAATGAAACAAATCTCTGAATATAAAAGCCAAAAGTGGTTGAGTTTAGAAACTCAAAATTTTGCCCACAATCCTCTTTTAAGTTAGGCATCCACTAAGGAAAGATTTTTAAAAATTTAACCCCTAAGGGTGGATATAGGGGATTTGCGGGTATAGCAGCAGACAAAAGCTAGTTTTTAACAATCTGAAGTAGCTTTTGCGCTCCACCTCCTTTTTGGAGACACAAAACACAATCATTTTTTCAATTTTAATAATTTAGTTTTATTGAATTAGACAATGTTCGTCACTTATCATCAGGGGAGCTGACGATAAAAATCACTGAATAATTGTTTTATTTGTTTAATTTAATTATCTTACAAGTGTTAATTATAATAATGGTAATTGGTACTAAATGATGATTACTCCAGCCGATACACCTGTCGCGTCACCTGACCTCCCCTCGGATATTAAATTAATAACTAGAAACTTTACACCATAATTAGCCATGTCATTAGGGTGTCGAGCTCCTGCCTTGACACGTTCGGAACACGCTTAAGTGTTTAACTTGGATTTTATGAAGTGTGTAACTTTTATACTTATTAATGGCGCGTGCGAGTTTCCGGTTACCATTTTTGTGTTTTTAAGATTTTTGTGAATGTAATTTTTTAATATTGTAACACTTTGGTTATTTGGTAAATACAGTGCCGGTAAGAGTTATTTTGTGGAATTTATGATATTTTTTCTATTTTGAGGCCATTTCGAAATAATTATAATCTGTTATCTATGGTCTTGTTGTTATATGACATTCCTACCATAATGACAAATGAATTTCTCATACGTATTTAGTATGTCAAAATATGTATTACGTCATTATTTATAAGTCGTATGGCAGATTTTTATAAATGAAGCACTGTTGGATATGCATAAGAAGCTATACGCTACATATGTAAAGGTGGAGTTTTGTTACGCGGCCAATCTGCCAATTGTAATCATATTTTGATGATTTTTATTTTGTTTAAGATGTCCATACTTCATACATTTATTCGGACATTTTAAGGCCTTTAGCGTTTTTAAAATATTAATAAAAAAAAATGAAATACTTAGATGACGTCAGTTTTAAGATTTCAGATATTAAATTATTCCTTACGTGGAATGGACACGTTTTTATTTAAATAATTTATTTGATACATTTCTAAAATAAAATTCTAAAATAAAAGTAGCCTAAACCGGTCCTTATCACATCAGCTATCTACCAGTGAAAGTCCCATCAAAATTGGTCCAGGCGTTTCAGAGATTAGTGCTTACAAACAGACAGACTAAAATTCCAAAAAATGTTGTTTTGGGATATTAGTACCTTGTAAATATTCATATGCACTTAGTAAAAAGCTGTAATTTTAATATTACATACAGACACTCCAATTTTATTTATTTGTACAGATATAGGTAGACATCAAAAGAATGATCTTATAAAAAAGATATAAAATAACATTATTAATATTGATGTTACGTTTAGTGCAGTCGAGATTTTGCTCGACCTAAGCTTTCTATTCAATATATATATTTAAGGAATTCGGTCAAGACGTTAAATTAAATCTCTTTCTATTAAAAAAAAAACAATAAAAAATCACAATGCTACATTTTTACTTTTACACATAATAAAACTATAACAGAGTGAATTTTGTACATTGAACATGTTAAAAAATAGGTCTTGGTGACTAAAAACAGACGATACAACACATTTTGGTCTATCGGTCTGTAAGTTTGTCTGTCCACCGACCGTGATCACGTCGAAACTACTTAACTGATAATAATAAAATTTAGCTAGCGGGTACTGGATGTTCCAGGGAAGATTAAAGGCTACTTTTTATCCAGTATACTTAAGATATTTCCGTGGGAGAGGGCTTAAAGGTGAAGTTTTTCCCCGTGTTTGTCCGGGTTTTGTTGTAGAATAGGCCAACTACCTTCCACCCAGGCAGCTCGTAAGAGGCGAGCACAGGGTCTATTGTCACCAACACCGTGACATTGACTAGGTGGTAGAGTCTTACAACGACTTTCCCGGATTGGTACTACCGCCTTACCTATTCCTGCTACAATAGCGTCAGTGCTCGACATTGTCATGTTCTGGTTTGGAGGTAGAGCAGCCGCTAAACTTTCTCACGCAAGAGGCTTACCATCCCAGCCTTAGGTTGGCAACACACTATTTCCACCTTTGGTGTCGCCTGTAGAGGCGACGACGTGTATTTCTTACCATCAGGAAATCCGTGTTTGCCTTCCCATATCATAAAAAAACTACATTTTAAATAGCGTGTAGGTAAACGCACTATCAGGAGATTTCACTCTTAATAACAACCTTAACAAATATAAATATTAAAAAACGCATTGGGCCGGCTATCTCACTCTTACAAGGCCGGTTTATTTTGACATTATCCAGTTTAGAAAGAGTTAGCCGTACAGTTTGCGCATAACTTAAATGCGCCTCCGAATTAACTGCGCAGAACTTAGTTTTAGGTATCGGCGGGTATATGTTTGCGGGGAACTGAGGGAGCGAACCATCCCTCTCGCTCACACTTATTCATACTCGTGCTCCGTTTCGCTCGCGCTAAATACACGTATTTCTAGAGATACCTACGCAAGACTACAGAATGAAGTTCGCACGAGGCGCATTTAAGTTTTGCGCGAACACTACCTACATAATATTCGGGACAGTTCGTTGTTATGAGTGTCATTTCCACATGAGTCTTATGTCACATCGACGTTAATCTTACAAATGTCAAATGTCAGAACTTAAATGACAAATCACGATATATAAAAACAAAGTTTTCATTATTTATTTTTAGTATAATTAGAATATTCAGCTATCAGTACTCATCTCTGTGATATATTTTTTTTGATTATAAAGATTTTGTTTTAAGTAAAGCGACAGGAATCAAGCGTTTACTACACACAAAAGAATGTTAAAGTTTGAGATCGTCTCATCTAGAACGGTAGAAGGTGAGAACAATGAAAAGAAGTTCGTCGCGTATATGTTACAAGTAAGACAGGATTCCACAGAATCTATAGCTTTCGACACTGATCCTGCTAATGTGGAACGAAGATATACTCACTTCTTAGACCTATACAATGGACTGAAAAAGGAGCATCCAGCTCTTATGACCAGTATTTCGTTTCCGCGGAAGGTGAGTCACTTTATAAACAAACCTTTGTTTCCATTGAAATTGTAGTTTATTACTTTTGAAATTGTCATATTAAGCTTTTATAACTGTTAATAACTATCTGTTCACATGTTTTATGAGCATAATAACTATTACAAAGCAATTATTATTTAATTATCCAAGAGAATAGGTACTCAATCGACTTCTATTATAGGTAATGGCTATTTAAATACATCTATACAAATAAATAAAATTGGAGTATCTGTATCTATGTAATATTAAATAACCGCTTTTGCACACTTTTAAGTGCATATTATGTATATCAACACGGTACATATACCAAAACAACATTTTTTAGATTTTTATGTCTGTCTGTTTGTACCCACTAATCTCTGAAATGGCTGGACCGATTTTGACTGGATTTTCAGTGGTAGACAGCTAATGTAATAAGGAACGGCTTAGGCTACTTTTATTTTAGATTTTAACTTTAGAAATATATACATATAAAAAATAAATAAAAATGTGGATGAAGTTGTGGGCACAGCTTGTTTAATATAAATCTTAAAATAGGTGTATGCTTTTATCGAGATTTTTTGCTAAAACATTTTTCTTATTCTGATATCTCGAGTGAATTGTGTACTATTTAGTAAATGAAAATGCTCCTTTGTAGTGAGTTTTGCAGCCTAACTCCTCCCATAATTTGGTGCATCCAATTACTACAGACTAAAGTACTGGCCTCAATGTGTTGACGTAAATCATATTTTAACTTATCAGTTGCTCTTTAATAGAACTTGCTTCGTCTTTGTTTTTACTGTTTCTGTTTTTTTACAACTATTACTTTTGTTTCACTTTGAATTACTCTGAAATTACCCCCTTATTTAAGTTTTGATTCTTCACAGCTACTAAAAGAGGAATAATATTGCAATTAGCTGTAAAATTAGCATAGCGACAAGGATTTATTCTTATTTTATTATTTCAAGTTATTAGCTATTATAAGATTTATGCTGTTATAAATAAGCTTTGTAGAAATTATTCATGTAGCAAAAAGTCATATGGGCACTCTTACAAAAGTTGGGCGAATTTAACCTTAAATTTGTTGACACACCTTTTGAAAAGAAAGTAGAAGTTTTTTGATATGGGGAGGTAGGTAATATAATACTAATGCTATTGTAAATCGGGCCAGTAAGTTATAAGCACTAAATTGTGCAAAGCGAATCAAGCTCATTCGTTCCATTCACTCTATTCCCAGCACTCACTCTCCTTCTGTGTACCTTCCATCCCTGCTAAAAGCACTACCAAGATATACAATTTCATTGTTCCAGCACTACATCATCAACTATAACTCATACATCTGTTCTATTTTTTCACTTTCAAATACCATTATTTTGGTTTTCATCGCTTTCAAATGTAAGCCCCTTCAATCGTCTTTCGTAACTATGACCAGATTTTACTGATGATCAAAATATTAATATTAACCGAGCTTAAGAAAATCCATTGAAATGAAATGAAATGAAATTAAATTCAATCATTTCATTTCATTCCATTTCAATGACTTATTAATGATGGTTAAAAGACTTTTTTTAGGTAGTAAGTAAGCAACCTCGAATTTTGTATCTGTAAACTAAGTACTTAATATTTTCATACATGTTATTTGAACCTACGATATAATGGTCATTATTATTAGATAGTAAGATATTTGCAATAAATCTAAAATTTCATAAGAATTGTGTCTTTTAATCAGTACTGTGTTAGTCTCGTCAGTCCCCTGGCACCCAAATTCACAAAAATATAGATATTTCGAATACTAATTAAGAAAGTTACTGGCCCGATTTACAATAGCATTAGTATTATATTACCTGCCTCCCCATATCAAAAAACTTCTACTTTCTTTTCAAAAGGTGTGTCAACAAAATTAGGTTTAAGTCGCTCAACTTTTGTTGATAGTGCCCATCTTTTATTGATTGATGATAATATGTAGAATATCAAAAATCTCAAATAATGATATGTCACAGCTTCCAAGTGAGTTATTTGTTTTTTTATAATTTGTTCATTACCGAATTTTATAAATTCGTCAAGCAGATTGAGAGATATGAAGTGGTAAAAGCTATTGTGTACAACATATACATACATATATTCACGTCAGGGAGTATCAATCGATTGCCAAGTTTCACAATCCCTTCATACTTGCCTAGCTTTCTCCACATTCATTACTCTCTTCATACAAACACGCCGGTTTCGGAGAATCACTGCCCTCGGATGATACGCGAGCTATTTTAGTTATATATATAAAATATTTTCTATCATATTCTATTTAACATAGGTCTCCCGGGATACCTACCTTCAGCCATCCGCATTCGCATTGTATATCAGTTTTGTCAATCATTCTTTCTACATTATCTTACCATTGGAGGATACCCTGTCTTATTATTATTAAAAGCTGGCATTTATCTTGCAATATATGTGTATGTAAGTAAGTATGTTTTTTCGGGTGGAATCTTTGAACTAAATTTTGAAGTAAATAGATAGCTGGATTTTTGTATTCACGTTTAGTTTGGATAACAATGCGTTATAAGGTACGTAAGGTCATTCTAAATACAAAATGTCGGACCATGTTTTCTGACATACCCAACTCTCACTTCCATAAAGACGTTGGGATAAGTACGCAGTTATGCACAGCGAGTAGAGCACTGTAACTCAGCTCTTCGCTTTAAAGTAGCTTACCCAGTATTCCATTAACTATATTACCAGCACTCACTCTTCTTTCTTCATCTGCGTTATTCTTTCTATCCCTTCCAACAGCACTATCAAGATATACAATTTCATTCACTTGTTCCAGCACTACATCGATGTAAATACAACGTGGATCTACATTCAAATGTAACCCCCTTTCTTTACAATCGTCTTTAATAACTGTGGCCAGAACCTAAAGGTACAGCTTCATCTCCGTAATACTGGCAGTTTACCTTCCGTCACCCATATGCAATCCCACATTCAAAGATGTTAATCTATGGAGGCATTTATCCAGATATAAGATATACAGGCATGGTGACAATAAAACCTTGTTTAACATAAAGTTAAACCAAGGCGATACTTAGGCTGCACAGCACGCAGCAGGAACCGTCTATCCCATATCCCGGTAAAATATCCCAAAGTCTCTTTCGCACAACCCTATTAAACGCTTTCTCGAGATCCACAAAACCGCAGAAAACCCTCTAACTCTCAGCCAGATGCTTTTCTACGATGATGCTGTGTAAAAACAATCTGTACATCCTCTTCCTGACCTGAAACCACCCTGAGCCTCTCACAACAATTCATCGGACGTCCTTTGCATCTGCCTTTAATTATTTTTGCATACACATTTGATGCTAAGCTGACTAAAGTGATAGCCCTGTAGCTGGTGCTGTCCATGCGTGAACTCTTGTCTTAATACAAGGGCAAGATGACCGCACGCCTCTAGTCTACGAGTACTCTTCCGGCTCTCCAAAATTTAGTGCAGGGGACCCAAAAAGAGTCCCGTACGAAAGAACCACTAAGTTTGATAATCTCAGCAGTGACCATACCTATTCCAGCCTTGCCATATTTCTCACTTCTAATCGTCTATTCAACTTTTTCCATCGTAATGTCACCACATACTTCCGCTGTTTCTGAGTCATTTGCGGAGCGTCCCAGTAGAAGAGTACTCATACATACATCAAAAAATCTACTTGTAAGAACATCACCACTCTTAGCCTTGATTCTTTGCATCCTGTGAGCTGTTGACGAACAACTCCGATACTTCATCACCTCTGTCTAGCAGTTTGGTGTTCGTCTCCAAAAATTATTGTTTAAAATTATGTATAAACATACATTAAAATAGATATATTTTTTTAGATATACATAAAAATAAGTAATTCAGGTTCGAACTCCGCCATGAACAAATTAGTTTTTTAAACTAAAGCACAGTTTCTGAATCTTTTTATGTAAAAAGAAAAACATAACGAGGAAACTAGGATTTTGTGTATGCAAATACGATCTAATCTAGGATTAATTTTAGACTAGTTTGTCTTCTGGGTTGCAGAAGTCAGGTGAAAGTCACTTTGTGTAAAAACTGGCGCTCTGGTCAAATCTCCTAAATTAGATAACTGATTCCTGTATCACCTGATATAAAACAGAATCAAACGAAGGCGAAGAATGTACATTAAAATACTTGCGTTAAATACAAATCACTTGTTGTAGGCAGCTGTTTATGCTTATCGCTTTGATGGTCTTTACACCACACCTGTCCAGCGTATTTGCTTATTTTAAGGTTATTACCAGTTCGTATTATTTGTCCACTGATATTATGCTTTCATACCCTCCCAAATGTAGTAAAAGGCTTTTTGACATAAAAATTAAGTTCTGGGTTGTTATTTTGATCCTGGTGTCTATTTAAGCCTTCTTGTGTTAGTATTGTTGACTAATGAATACCCACCCATAGCACACTTATATTTTCCCGACTTTTGGGATTAGATATATTGTGTGAATTGTCTAGTATGTATATATGTTTATTTTATGCTAGCTGTGCCCGCGTTTTTATTTAATTATTTCATTTTATGCATTTCTAAAATATTTAAAATTCTAAAATGAAAGTCTTTAGTGATTGAGGTTCTTTTTCGTTTGAGGTTAAAATTTTAAAATAAAAGTAGCCTAAGCCTTTCCTTATTACATTAGCTACCTACCAATGAACGTCCCATCAAAATCGATCCAGCCGTTTCAGAGATTAGCGGGAACAAACAGACAGACAAAAATTCTAAAAAATATTAGATATGTACCTTGTTACTTAAATATTACATACATACACTCCATTTATTAATTTGTATTTTTTTGCTGCAAAGAACATAGTTTACAGGCTATCTCGTAATTTTAGTCGTAAGTTTTGTAGTTTAAAAATTATAACCAAAACCATTTTCACTATAAATGGACTTCATAAGTTATTTATTGTTATTTTGTTATAGGGACCTTGTAAACATACATATGCATTTTGAAAAAATATTACTTACAGACACTCCAATTTTATTTATTTGTAGAGATATCAAATGCTTCTTATTTTTAGATATACGGTAAGATAAATATGTACATAAATATGTACACCACATACTCGCGGATTATGAAAAGCTTAATTAGAATTTTAAATTTAAATTGTGTAGATGTAGATTCCTTTCTTTCTAGCTGGAGCTGCTTAAGATGTAGCTTCCCTTTTAAGTAGTTTAATACCTTAGAAATATTCGTATAATTGTCACAAATATGTAAATCTCATAACTTAATTTGTGACTGTAACGCAACGAAAGTAACGCTTCAGGACCCTTTTTCACCCTCTCTGAGTAAAGTTAGCAGTAAGCTTATCGCTAAGTAAACTCATGAGTAAATGCAGAAAGCAATTTCACTGTGTCCGAGTAACGTTACTCGGCGATTAAACTTGTCGATAAATTAATTGCAAGTAAGAGTGTCTAGTATCTATTTTAATCGACAAGTAGGATATTTTAATGTTACATTTGATATAGATACAGGCTGTCCCAGAAGTCGACGTCTACGTAGTACATTTTTTTTCAGTACAGCCAGTCAAAATCGGCCAAGCCATACAATTTTAATCATTTCTTAGACAGAA
>DVZL01005902.1:0-11732 GCA_018236625.1 Lasaia peninsularis
CCCGGTCTAACACCTCGGCTACAGGACAGCGACGCACCTACAACATCCATAGTATCTATAGACCACGTTACCATCAGGAGAACCATGTCCTTGTCCACTTCCTTATTTCATAAAAAACGCCGTTCTTGAGTTTTCAAGTTTAGTTAAAAAATGTGATTTGCACATGGTTAAAATAAAATTAAAAGATAATTATTAATAACACATTGGCCACGTGTAATATTTTAGACAGGTTCCGTAGCATAATAAGTTAAGTAATATATAATATATACTTTTATAATTAATAAATAAATATTTGAATTATGTGTTAAAATATTTGCACACAACATTGTGATAGAATATGTTGGTATTAAAAACTCTTATTTTGTAACAACTTTTAAACACACGTATTCGGCGAATAAATTAATAATTTTTATTTCTGTTTATTTCAATAAAAAAACCGTTGTATGAGTTTAGATTCGTGCCCGACTTGCCACTTGTCACATCATGGGACCTAATATCTTTGGCTAATCGTAGGTGCACATGTACCTCTACCTACTCCTAAGGATAAATGGGTGCAGTTCATTTTATTTTTATCATCCTACTAGTATTATAAACGCGAAAGTTTGTAAGTTTGGATAAATGGATGTGTGTTTCACGAAAAATCTACTGGACGGATTTGGATGGAACTTTACAGGAAGATATCTTATACATGAGAATAATGCATAGGATACCTTTGGACTGACTACATTTAAAAGAGGGTATGTTTTTACGTACGAAGTATTTTAAGAAGAAAAAAATTTACTCTTTAAAAGTTATCTATATAAGTTAATTCACGCGGACGAAGCCGCAGATCAAAGATCAAAGATAGAAAGTACAATATTTTATGTTACTAAAAAACAGCACAAAGAATTTTGCCGAAAATCAATCCTAATCTATTGCTAATCAATTATCTATTCCTACACAGGTATATAGTGTCACAGTGTACTTTCGTCGATTAATTATGTCGAAATAGCCGAAAAATAAATCGCTGTCGAATTCAATTACCAAGTATGCTTTGATTTCATTTAGTACAGCTTAAATTAATTAAGTCTGGTGAGTTGCGGATCGGAACCATTAAGTAGAAAGTTTTGTATCGATTTTTTGGTAACCTATACGTTTTTTGTTGCGAGCTTTTAAGTATTTTTAACATTTTATAGTCAAAGAGCTATCACCTAACATATCGCACGCTTAGAATTAAAGTGACCGGATTCAAAAAATTCAATTTGTGATAAATGAGCAAGAAATTAAAAAAAATTATTGTATTGAATACATCTTGATTATGTCTCTTTCGTATTTTGCAAACGTTTGGTTTTAACCAAATTTCGTCGATCAGCCTTTTGAGTATAAAAGTATGTAAGTTTATAGTTATAATGAAATAGTAAAATCGAGTATTACATAAATTTTGAGTTAAGTCACTTTAATTCTAAGCGTGCAATATATATATACTTAACTTCCCTTGCGGGATAAGCGGAGATAGGCAGAGAGTATCGAGTGCCAAACGTTACAATTCCAACATACTTGCCTAACTTCCTCCACATTAATCACCCTCTTCATTATTCATACAAACACGGCAATATCACTTTCGTCATCAACTAGATTTTTAATCAAATAAATAATTAATGGACAAATTACACAAATTGATCTAACCCAAAAGTAAGCAAATTATATATTTGAATTGAATCGAACTCGAGCCTCGCGGTTAGTCGATGCGGTTAGGCGTGTACGCTGGCCACTCGGCCAACGAGGTGGTCAAGTCGGTTTTTATACCAAACCTATAACCTACCCAGGAAGGCTATCCGGTTGCCAAATTTCATCACGATCGGTTAAGCATTTCCAATGTGAATCGCGGAAGGGATACAGATAGATGGACGAAAATTCTAAAAATGTACTCTGATGCCCGTTTTTCGTCGCGAGTCGTACAGTTTCATTTACTCTTTTACAATTTATTTAAATGTGTATTTTAATAATGAATCATTAATTATTTCAAATGTTATTCACGAATAATAAGGCTTGCTCTTTGATTACAATCGATAAACATTTAGAATTGAAATATAGTATTAAAAACTTTTATAATTGACTAATTTAGAAGTTCTTTAGAAGTAGTCAATTATAAAAGGTGAAGTGACAAATATGTTACGTAATGTAGGATATTTCAAACCAGGAGCGCATTTACATATTATGTTTTATCAAATTAAAAAGTACTTAATGTAGTCTTACAATGTCGCATATTTTATTATGTAATGCCATTTTCTTAGTGCACTTAGTTTCCTATGTTTTTTTATAATAAACTAGCAACCCACCACGGCTTTACACGGGTATATTATTCATGTTATGTATACAAACCCTTCTCTTAAATCATTCTATCAGTTAAAATTTTTAAATTCTTAGCATACATTGAAATAGACATGAAAGCGACTTTGTTTTATACTATGTAATGATGTAGTTAAGAACTTCAATGGAAATAGGCAGCGGTTTCATCCACCAAATACTCATATACATTTCTCAACCCCCTTAGGTTTTGGAAACCCCAGGTTAACAAAATAAACTATCTAAGTATATTATTCAAAAATGAACCCTTCGACATGTTAACATAAATATCTAAAGAGTAATACTGATCAATGTTGCCACCGCGAGCGTCCTAAACAATACAAAATTAATACATCGATCTGAAGACAATATTAACTTACATGAGTTTTACCTTACACTAGATAAATTCATAACGTAAGTCCGTCTTCAAAACTTGCATGTCTAGACGTCGTAAAATCAATAGGTCGTCTTAAGAAATTAAGAGACTATTTTTTTTCTATGATAATGGAAGGCAAACAAGCAGACGGATTTCCTGATGGTAAGAAATACACGTCGCCTTCAGACACCAAAGGTGGAAATGGTACGTTGCCAACCTGAGGCTAGAATGGTAAGCCTCTTGCGTGAGTAGGTTTACCGGCTACCCTACCCTCCAAACCAGAACACGACAATGGCAAGCACTGACGCTATTGTAGCAGGAATAGGTAAGGCGGTGGTACCAATCCGGGCGAGTCGTTGCAAGGCTCTACCATCTAGTCAATGTCACGGTGTTGGTGACAATAGACCCTGTGCTCGTCTTTTACGAGCTGCCTGGGTGGAAGGCAGTTGGCCTATTCTATAGTGCGACAAAAAAGAGTAGAAATTAATTATTCGGGAACTAAAATGTTACAATTTCTAGCAACATCAAAAAATAAGTTAATATTGTGAGTTTTCGTAGGTTTTTAATTGTTTTGAAATTTTCGGAATGCTTAGTACCTAAAATAGCGATATCATGAACAAAGACATTGGAGGCAGTGCTCGTGATATAATAATATAAAGTTTTCATCCGTTGTTTGATCGAATATCAAGCCGGCAAGATTTTATCAAATGTAGACGACATTTACAAACGTACAGCTGATTTTACTGGTATGTAAATTTGTATAAAACACAAATGAACCATAAATGTATTTAGTTATTTGATATTTTTATAAATAAAGGTGAAAATTTAGCTTATTCTACAACGGAACCCGGACCAACACAGGGGTTATTGGATTGAAAATGCCGTTCTGACCTTGAAGTGGGTTTGTTGAGTGGATATTTTGAAGAAGGGTTTCCATTGAGAACGTATGGTCATCAACTGTTGTGACGGAAGTTATATAAAATATCAAATATTATAATTTTGTAACCAGATTAGTTATTCAATTGTGAATTAATTTTACGAAAAAAATATCATAAAAAATAATCAGCTTCAATTGTACGACTTGCGAATCAAATAAATATTTGTAATAGATTTGTTTAAAACTTAAAAGACAATCAAACGTAGACTTAAATTTAAATACTCACTACATCCTTAGATATTTTGTCGAAACGTTGAGAAAAAGAGTCTAGCACTGGATCTGTCGATTTGTTTTCCGATGAATTTTGCCTGAAATATGCACTTATATTTAGAACGTAACCAAATTAGATAAAACTAATGGATATATTTACAAGCACATTAAATAGAGCACATAAAATAAGCTGTACGACACAATGAAGAAGCACACAAAGATAAATCTAGCCGAGAATTCTACTCGCTCGAAGGCTACTTCATAAGCAAATTATAAATCAACAAACGTTAACCATTCCATTATCCCATGAAACTCCCAAAGACGCTTCATATTTTCATAATGTTATGGTTACGTTGGATACGAGTACATTAACTCATCTCGACCGTGTACACGAGCTCTACGTCAATTGTAATTAAGTAATTCTGCATCGTATATATGTGAACGAGTTCCATTGGAAATGAAAAAAATAAACTCAACAAATCTTATAAGCATTTTAAATATCTGCAATAGGATATAGTTTCCACGGATAGATATAATACCTACTGTTAAATTAGTTTTTACATTTATCTCGATGGCAGAATGTTAGAAATTTGTACCATTTTGGAAACTCAAACTTAAACAAATCAACGCTTAGATCGATTGACACAAAGATATATAAACGTGCGGTTTATCAACAAACTGATGCGCTTCGAGTTTTCAATCATTCCACTTGACATCACCAAAACGACACTACCGGAGGTGTCTTATGGAATCTGTACTCCATATTATGACATCACCGGTGGTGTCTTATGGAATCTCTACTCCATATTATGATACCACCGGTGGTGTCTCATAAAATCTCTACTCCATATGACACCAACGACTATTAGTGGTTTTACATTGTTGCTTAGTTGTAGATATGAAATCTCCAATTAAGTTCAAGTAGTAGTTTATTTCACGCATAACGGAACAAAATATGAAGGATAATAATTGTACCCAAACGGACCATTCAAATGATGCTCCGATTGTATTAAATACAACAAATATGTTGGCCGAAAGTTTAGTGGACATGCCGGAATACTAGTTTCCTGCACTGTAATTTCCAGTCCGTTCTTTAATACATTAAAATGTAAATCACTTAAATAAAAAAAATATTATGTCATAAACTCTGTTATTAATAATCGTTTAACTATAGATAACTTAAAATAATGAATTGGGAGCTGTTTGTCAAAAACGCGTTTCTAGACATCACTAGGGTGGCGCCATATGGACTAGGGATTCCATATGACGTCACTAGCTTTAGTGGTAGCTTTGGTGGTATCAAGTGGAAGGAATTGAGAGTTTAGACCGTTACCGTGACTAGTCGCAAAAAAAAAACCTTTAAACACATGTTTGAGGGCTCAGTCACGTAGTCAGAGTCAGGTCTCAAGTTTAAGAACCGTCAATGTTAAGAAGTTGAGCAACAAGAATGGTTATGAATGAATAATCAAAATATTTAACGTATTTAGTAACAACTGCTCAATACATTTAAGCTGCGGTTATACGAAAACATATTATATAATACGTCGATGGCGGGCGACGCTTGCTTTGATAATTATGAGACCAATGACATTAAATGTTTAATCTGTACTTTGTCATCATTGGTAATACTAAAAAATATACGAATTATATACAGTAAAAGTAGAGCGTAGCGCTAAAGTATCACGTATAAAAAACAATTAGCTTTTAAATAAAGTTAAGCATAAACTCATGCCAAAGGTCAATTATGCAAAAGTTTGTGAATAATAAATTCTCAGGACGAGTAGTGGATAGGGAC
The DNA here is from genome assembly GCA_018236625.1 of Lasaia peninsularis. Classification (NCBI taxonomy): domain Eukaryota; kingdom Metazoa; phylum Arthropoda; class Insecta; order Lepidoptera; family Riodinidae; genus Lasaia; species Lasaia peninsularis. Next base: position 5,644 of record DVZL01005902.1, read on the forward strand.
GTCGATAAAATACATGTTTTATTTAGATTTTAGTTGAGTTTTTAGTTGGATAATCTTTTACTGACAAAGTTGTTACCGGTGTCATACACGTCATAATGCGATTTCATAAAAAAGTATATCTGACACTAGATGGCGCTACGCCTTGTTATATTACATCTACCCGAGTAAAGTTCGGTCATCCAGCTAGTTGAATTAACTGGTCAAGCAATTGAATTTAAACAATTTCGATGTTCATTTGGTTTGATTGCAGATGTGAAAAATCATTATGCCAAAGTATTTGTCGGTATTGATAGAACAAATGCCATGGCTATTGTTTTCGTTGTCTGAAAAATGTCTATCAGTCAGTTTGCCGTGATGGTTGCTGACTTATTTTGAGCAAGTTTCTGATCCTCCCACTCCTTTGCGTCACGCTCAAATTGTCAGTTTATTTAATTATATTATACTACTTGACATGTAATAAACCCACCGTATCTTAATTTAACATCTTCGAGTATATTTTCAAGCCAAAATTTACACGCGCGCCTCGATGTAAATATTTCATAAAAAATGGAAGTGTTTAATCATAATCTGACGCGCCCGACAAATTCCTTTAAGGCTCTCCTACTACAAGCAAAATTAAGTGTTGTAATAGAAATATTGTTGATATGAAAACTATAAAAATAAATGAGGTCGACAAAGTGGTTTGGTTGTGGGAGTATGTGGTGTGGAGCGGGTGAAGGTGGGGGGAGGGGGGCCACCGACCTGGTGGAGTGTCCGCTGGAGGGCGGCAGCAGCTCGGAGATGGACAGGGAGGAGCAGGAGGTCTCCGTAGAGCGGCTGTGCTGCAGCGAGTACTTGCTGTAGCTGCCACCACACACAACCAAGTAACACAAGCCGCTATTGACACCGTTACATAGTCATACATAATATCATTCGATGGTAAATTCAATTCGAGTTCTGGCAATACAATAATTTTTAATTGCCTTTTAATAAAATGCGTGAGCTGTAAGGCGTGTATCACATAAACTATGTTTTTATTACGAGGCTAACTTACTCGGTAACGGAGAGTAGTAATGTAAAGACCATACGCTCATTATACAAACATGTTATGCGAACAATACAGCGATCGTAATGTGTTAGAGGCCACAATAACAACACTTTCATCATTACCGTCCCAACGTAACACCGTCTCTAGCACCAGCGAGTCGGACTGGACCGGAGTAACATATACAGGGTGTTTCAAAGCAGTGTGATAATATTGAAAGGTATCGATACGCATCGTATTTAGAATCACATGCCTCAATATTAAATTTCTAATCACAATTTTTTTTACCATACAAAAATATTTTTTATTTTTTTTTGTGACGATCCTAGCATCGCTATATCGCTAAGTACACATTTTCCCTGCGTACCTAAGGCGTTTACCATACCGTACCATACCATAGGCGTTACCCATAGTAAATTGTAGGTAGAAATTGTCTTAGTAGTCATTGTAATAGTAGTCATTGACACTTTTTATTTCAATGACACTACAATCAATTGAATTGTAGGGTTGGTACTGTTTTAGTTTCGTTAAAGTTCAAATTGCAATTACTTGAAATCTACGATACATATAATACTGAAACCTTTTGAGGTGGATTCTAAATATCCCTAGGTTATAATCCACCTCCTCAAAAGGATACCTGGATATCCAGATTAAATATTATCACGCCGTTTTGAAACACAACTACAAAAATAGCAAAAACTCGGGTTTAAAATTGTAGAAATATTATTCATAAATACATAGCTTACGCGATTCATTTCAATTATCATAACAATTTTTAAAACAAATGTTTTCAAAATTGTTTTACGAAATTATTGCTATTATACTTTTTCAAAAATTAATAACCAACATACTGTCTAACTGTCGCGGTTCACGTGATACAGCCTATTGATAGACAGACAGACAGACGGACGGATAGCGGAGTGACAGTGTTAGGCTGGAATTAGATGTTAGGAGTTCATAGCACAAGTGAAGTGAATATTAATGAAATTATTGTTATTGTTAGTTTAGCTTTACAGAAACTAGATCGAAACGAATGCCCTCTGCGAGTACTCTGAGGCGTGTTGTGTGTCGAACACAAGGTACATGTTAAAACGCAAGCAGCATGCAGCCTGACGTACAATATTGAAGGCCAATTGTAGCGTTACTCATAAAACTGTCTCAAGTATAATTTAGAAGATAAAATTGCAGGATGCAAGCAAAACTCTTAGTGTAAGGCCATATAAGAACGGACGCACATTGCAGCCGTTATTAATTTTCAAACTAGCAAACTCAGGGCGTCAAAATGAAATACTAGAAAATATTGTCAATGAAAATGTTTGTTTTTTTATTTAAAGGATTACTATAAGTGTGTGTTGACATGAAATATAATCACTACATATTATAAAAAAGTCACTTTCTCTGTCTGTCCCTATGTATGCCTAAATCTTTAAAACTGCGCAAAGGATTTTGATGCGGTTTTTTTTAATAGATGGAGTGATTCAAGACGCAGATTTTTATGTATATAACATGTATAGAATACCGTGCGAAGCAGACGCGGGTCGCTAGTAAGACATAAGACTCAATATAAATAAAAATTCCTGTTATTAAACTTCAAAATTTCTCGTAATGTTTGTCATGTTTTAATGTGACTAAACAAATCGAAGTAATATTTATGTGAAACTGAAGTCAGTTGATCTATAAGACAGGTTTACTGATGAGTTTTCCAAAAGGTTGGCTGTTACAGAGCAAACAATGAAGAGTTTTATAATAATAAGCTGCAGGATAACATGGACAAGTTAAACTTAAATACATATTAAATCAAATGTGCGTGCGGCTTACATGGCTCTCATATTTAGAATCATCAAACACTTTATGTTATAGTTACTACCTTACCTTGCGTTCTAACATATAGGTAAAAAACATGGACACGTATACATAAAGGCACGACGTACAAATCAGAGATAAAATAGGACACCTATATACAGGGCGTCCCACGGCTATGCCACATAGAGGGGAAGTACCTTAAATATTGCAGACAGAACATTTTGCTGAACAAATAAGATGGCCGCAGAGATCTTCAGATCGGACCTCGCTAGATTTTTATGGTTTTATGTAAAAAATGTAGTTTATAAGAATCGGTGTAAAAGTGGATACGAGCTACAAACAGAGCTTAGACGTATTCTAAATGACCATTAATGATGCATCAAATGTTAAAATTCATGGTCCTCATTTTCTTTCTGATGCTATGTTATTCAGCAAAAAATAACCCTCACTATGAAGCCTTTCGATCAGTATGATAAAGTTATAGGGTAATTTTTTTTCTCGTGTAGCAGGTTCGACTCCCGGTTGTACCAGGAAATGATTTAAAAATCTATGAATGCAGTTTAAATTGTTTTTTTAAATTAAAATAATGCCTTCTTTCAGCGAATATTCTGTCTGCAATATTTAAGGTACTTCCCCTTCATGTGGCATATCCGTGGGACACCTGTATAACCCCGAATGAGGTTTGGCGCGCACACACTATAGTCGAATATCGATCGTGTAAACAAATCAGATTAGTTGACTGTATCCTTTTAGAGACAAAACGTAATTGTTTATACCTAGTATTAGGTTCATTTTAATAATTTTAAATCTGTTTTGAAACATTCATACATATATCAATCTGTAATTAATCCATAACACGTGATGTCTAAAGGTAACCCTATAGATTTTCATAAACAAGTAATTTATTATATACAAAATAATTTTACGGATATAGGAGACAAATGCCAACGCCAGTTGCACCTGTTTTAATGGATCCCTAGATTAAAAAAAAACTATAATTATTCTTTATCGCTAGTATTTGATACTTCCGATAAACTTTGTAAAACTTAATGCTAAAATAATATAGCGATTTGAGGTCCCTCACCGTCTCACTTCCGGGCCGTGGGTGTTGGGGGGCGCCTGCAGTTGCTGGCCGCCCGGACTCTGTTCTTGGCTCTCATTCAATTGCACCTTTCATTTTAAATATTACAAACTTAAAAACGAAATGAAACCCACATTTACCATTTAGTTAACAATATAATACCATGATTCAGTAATGTGGTCGGGTGTTATTAACAGACAAACAAACAGACCACTTAGTTAAACTTTGGCTGTCAACTTTGTATTGTAGCCAACTTCTTGTTAAAAATAGAATATCATAATTTATTTGCACATAATATATTGCTACTGGGAAGTTTATCCTGCTCTAACGATCTAAAGTGGACCTAATATAGAGATGTTCGGGTTGAATCTGTAATGTATTATTCCTGTACCAGTTAAATATTCCTGTCGCTAGGATGATGTATCTTACCATCAGGAAATCTGTTTGAATACTTCGAGGGGACTGGACAGGTACTATTTTTGAGTATGCATCTTGCATAAACACAACAACAGCGACAGGATCGAGTAAGGATATCGGCAAGTGTGTGCGTTGTGCTACACTCTGTTATATACATTTTATTGTAGACGCTGTGGTCGTCATTTACGTGGAGTGCTGAACTGACGAACTGCCCTTTTGTGTGGTTGCAATTTTGATATGAAAGTTTTTTTTTGCGATTTGGCTCTGTAATATTGTTTTTTAATTAAAATTTTCAAATTTATACAAAGTATATCGTGAAAATAGTGATTTAGATAACAATAAAACTATTTTCGATTTTTCTTATGATTTTGAAGTCGGCAATAAATGGATAGATCCAAATTGAAGGACGACTTGCTTTTCAATTTTTAATATATATTTTTAAACAATCGTATTTGTATGGAAACAGTCAAATATTAAAATTGTTTCGTGGAGTCCAGATACTTTTGTTTAGGTCCCATGTATCGCTTCCGGATTTTGTACGGAGCGAATATGTATATATTTTTAGTAATATGGTTGTACTTAGTCTACTGGAATGTATATTTCGTACTTAAGCGGGTGTTTACCTGTGCAGCGGCGGTGGCGGGTACGGTGACGGCGGGCGGCTGCGCGGCGGCGGGGGGCGCGACGGCGGGGGGCGGCGCGACGGCGGGCGACGGCGAAGCGGCGGGCGGCGGCGCGGCGGCGGGCAACGGGCTGGCGACGGACTCGGCGTGCTGCCGGCACAGCGCCGCACACCTGCGGGATTGGCGCCATCACACTCTCTACACACACTCGTACTTACCTCTGCGCTTACTCCACCACTAATTTTACTGTGTCATGATATATTTCTAAACTTCGTCGATGATTTCCTAGAGAACTATTTCTGCCTTATGACATCGGACATGGAAATAATGCGTTTTAAACCTAGAGAGAGTTCGAGTATCCCAAACTGAAATTAACATAACATCATCTTAAAACGACACGATGAAGTTGAGCCGATACTAATTGGGGCGTGTAGTCACAATACTGTAGTATATAGTCAATATGGAAATCAAAGCCGCTTGGTACACTAGCCTGTTCTTCATAAGACTGGAATCAATGCAATTATTATTCATTTAAATACCTTTCACAAAGGCCACGTTTGATAGAGTTCTGCAGACAGCCGGAGGTGGTGACGGTGACCAGCTTGTGTCCCACCAGCCACGTAGTCGACTGCCCACCGCTGAATAGAAACTCGGCCGTATCGCTCCTAACCAACACAAAAAGAATAGTACAATATTTTTTCTTTTAAAGTATGAAGTAGATTGGCGAGCGAGTTTGTCACGGTAGTTCTCTTTTGTCAGTGCAATAGGCTTTCACCTTCTTGAAAAAACTGCCATCGGAGGGTAAGTTTACGAAACCGGAGTCATTATACTATTTTAGACCATATAATTTTTTTTTTACACCATACAACTCTGTCAATAGCACATACAAGTGCTATTGACCGAGTTGTATAGATTTTTTTTTATAGTATAAGACAACCGTGGCCTATAGACACCATAGATGTTGTAGGTGCGCCACTGCCCTGTTGTCAGGCTGTTAGACCTTATGTGCAAGTCCACCGGCTACCCTACCCTCCGGACCGGAACATGATAATGTCATTATGGCGGCAGGAATAGATAAGGCGGTGGATCCCTACCCGGGCGAGTTGCTGCACAGCACTTTACCACACACTTGTGGTAAAGT
>DVZL01005903.1:0-11731 GCA_018236625.1 Lasaia peninsularis
TCTATTCTATTCTATTCTATTCTATTCTATTCTATTCTATTCTATTCTATTCTATTCTATTCTATTCTATTCTATTAGGTTGAAATGAAATCCGGATTTTCTCACGATTTTTTTTAATCGCAAGAGCACTCAGAAATTGTATTTAAGTTAGAAAAACTCATTGATACATGGCGGGTTGTGAACCTGGCTTATGAAATGGCTCAGTATGAAGACCTAACTACTAGACGCCGGAGACTCGATTTAAAAAAGATCTCTCTTGTAATAAAAAAAAATACACAAGACAGAAAATAAAGAAAACTCCGTTTTGGTCCGGGTTCCGTTGTACTCAGGCAGCTCGCAAGAGGCGAGCACAGGGTCTATTGTGTCACCCGGATTGGTACCACCGCCTTAGCTATTCCTACCACAATAGCGTCAGTGCTCTTCATTGTCGTGTTCTGGTTTGCCATTCCAGCCTTAGGTTGGCAACGTACCATTTTATATATATCGTCGCTTACCATCAGGAAATCCGTCTGCTTGTTTGCCTTCCAATATCATAAAAAAAGACATATGTTAAAGTCAATTCCACTTTTCGTTGTAATTTTATAACCCAAATCAAATATTTAGGCTTTGTACGAACTATTTAATAAATGGTTTATGTGAAGTTTGCACAGAATCGGTAGAGCCGCTTTTTAATCTTACTCAAGGTACATATACCTTAACAACATTTTTAGAACTTTTGTCTGTCTGTCTGTTTGTATCCGCTAATCTCTGAAACGGTTAGACCGATTTTGATGGGACATTCACTGGCAGACAGCTGATGTAATGAGGAAAAGCTTAGGTTACTTTTATTCTGAAATTTCATTTTAGAAATGTATAAAACAAAATAACTACGTAATAATGCGGATAAAGTCGCGGGCACAGCTAGAGTGTTATAAAACGGGATAAGGTCAGAATAAGAAGAATTACCACCTACACCGGAGATATGCAAATATTTTTGACAAAATTTAAACATCGATATCACTACAAAAGTCACTTTCTCTGTCCCTATATCCCCATCTATGCTTAAACCTTTAAAACTATGCGACAGATTTTGATGCGGTTTTCTTTAATAGATAGAGTGATTCAAGGAAAAAGTTTTTATGTATATAACATGTATAGTATATCCGTGCTAAGCCAGAACGGGTCGCTAGTTTGGATATACAGGTAAAAATGTAAGTTAAACATGGTTTATGTGATTTGGTATATGAAATTTAAGCGCCATAAAATCGATCTAATGGAAGTAATCTATAAAGATTTCATTCCACTTCGCAGCTCCTGAATTTTCCACATGGCTGATGCCACTTTTGAAAGATCAAAGAATTTTAATACTAATATATTTACCATTATTTGTACGTGTAAAGTACATAAGTAGACACACTCATCAGCTTTAACGCCAGGTCTCTTAGCGGCTACTCTCTTTTTGATCCAGGTTCCTAGTGTAGAATAGACCATCTGCCTCCCTATCAGGCAGCTCGTAGACAAGCATAGATTACCTGGATCACTACCAACATGACCACTGGTAGAGTACTGAGCTGCAACTCGCCCGGGTAGGGATCCACTGCCCAACCTATTCCTGATGCCATAATGACATTGTCGTGTTTCGGTACGAAGGGTAAGGTAGCCGGTAGACTTGCACATAAGGTTCAACAGATCGACCACAAACAGGGACGTACCAATAATATCTATGGTGTCTATAGGCCACGCTTGTCTCTTACCGTCAGGAGACCCATGTGCTTGTTCGCTGGATTATCATATAAAAATGTGAATGGTAGTAGAAACCCGGGAAGGATTTGATAAGAACCGACGTGTTTGTATGATGAGAGAATGATGAATAATGAAGGTGGAAGAATCTAGGCAAGTATGTAGGAGAAACTTTGCACTCGATACTCTCTGCCTTCCCCACAAGGGCATTACCCTGACAAACATGTTAAATTGTCAGTCTATCTCGGAGAAAAAACCTTTATATACCATGTAGGAAATAGTCAGGAAATAGGACTTTAGTACCTAAACATCATATAATATCGACTAAGTCAAACTTACACATGAAGAACTCTGCCTACCTTGTAAGGGGCTTGGCGTGAAAATATGTAAAAAACATTACCAACAGAAGACCTATTGTCAAATGTTCAAATACATTTGTAAATGTTGAACGTAAAAGCCTTTGCGGAGCTTCGAAATACTCGCTAACTTTGATACGATCTCGTATGGCGTGAACAAAAGCTATAATTAACGTAATTATTACTCCCTCTTTGTAATATATAGCAAACGGCACTAATTATAAAGTAATATTTGGCCCATTGTGAGGATACCGCTGGCAAATACTCACCTAATCGGTAGGATAATATTATTCTTTGTTTATACGTTTTGCCTTTTAATTTTGTCGTATTATACTACGTTACACGTTTTATAAAGACCGAATTATTTAAGAATGGGTCGACTACGTTGATACAGTATGTATTATACCAGCTTCCGCCCGCGGCTTCACTCGCGTGAATTATATCAAAAAGCAGATTTTTTCCCGACTTTTAATACTTATTACGTAAAAACATACCCTCTTTTTAATAAAGTCGGTTTAAAAGTAGCCTATGAATTATTCTCACATATAAGCTATATTCAAATACCCGAATCTGGGTATCCTCATGATGTTTTCCTTCCTTTTTAATACTATATGCTTATTACATTAAAGACGTAATAAAATAATGTGAGTATATATTTAATATATTAGTAGAATGAAGCGGAGCGACTGTAATTAAGAGTTGCACAAATAAAAAAAATAATTAAATTAATAAAAAAAGAGTGACAAAACTGATAAATATATAGATACCCGGAAAGACCTAGGTTGACAATTGAGATTCAACGACGAAATAGCTCGAGTATTATATTATCCGAAGATGGTGTCAAAATTTTCCGAAACCGGCGTGTTTGTATGAAGATATTAATGAACGTGGAGGAAGCTAGGCAAGTGTGCAGGGATCGTGACTGCTCTCTGCCTACTTCGCCAGAATCCTGGCTTGAAGATGTGATATGATGTTGGTGTCGTTATGAAACAAAAAAAAGAAACTATAAATATGTAAAACTTAGGAACAGCAATAACGCGAAAATAATTTGTATTTAGCGGAATTTGCAAATTAATTATTTTATTTTAATTCGACAATGGATTTCCGCAAAGTGACGCCTGATTCTATCAATTATTTTATTTTGTTATTTTTATAGTAATGGTGAAAAATGTTTTCGTTACATTTTGTTACTTTATTTTTGCGTAGTCAAAAATTACCAAAGCGTATAACGAGCTTACAACAAAATACAGTTTTCCACTTGATTAATGATTTACTTGCCTTTTGTGAAAGAACTTATTGTGTATTCAATTTCATGCTGGCTTTATAACCGGGAGGATTTGCTCGTGTTTAGTGCAAACGAAAACTATTCACTAATCCGATGTTTAAAAGTACTATCAATAAAAAATTTTGCGAATATTAAAAACATTCTGAACAATAATAACTCAAATAAACGGAATAAAAACTTAGTGTTATTTGATAATTTGAAAACTATTTGATTGCCACTACGGCCGTGCCCCGTCCGTACGGTACGGTCGTACGGTCGACATCGGCATCCGACTTTGACACACGAGGCCCTGGGTTCAATTCCCGGGCAGTTAGTAGAATAGTCGTAAGTGCATATGTACTCTGCCTATCTCTTCGGGGATGTGGGCGCAACAATATTTTTTTATTAAAAACGTACAAATTGTAACCCCAGTTTCCCTGTTTCCTTATTTCCTATTTGGCTATTAGCTATTTGGTCCCGAGCATACCCTCTTTTTGATGTAGCAATTAATGAAATAGTCGACATCATCATCAGGGCTAAAAGTTAATGTTCCGTTTTATACGCTATATACGTATGCTGTATAACGCATAAGCATAATTATCTAGCTAGGTTTTATTTTCAGAAAATGACGTTTCATGGCCGTTTCGACCATTTTCAATATCCTGCCTTAGGCTTACTAGAGTTTTGTTACTAAGATATTTTTATTAATAACAATTATGTTTCCCTGGTTACGGTAGCACTATCTCTTATCGTTGATAGGTCATTGAAAACGACCATTAATAGTGTTTCCATTGAATAAAAACCTTCCACAGTATCATTAGAATACGAGGCTAAATTTCGACACTATTTACAAAGTTAGAATAGCTCGGTCGGGACATCGGGCGCCTTAAAACGCCTTAAACCCGGGTTCAAATCTCGATCCGATTATTTCTTTTATTTATTATCTTTTTATATTTATTCATATTTAATCAACAAGTAATTTGCATAATAATTAGTAAATATTCTTCCGAAAAAAACGCGGAGCAAAGCTAGGTCACCCAGGTACTAATAATTATTTTTTAAATCGCTTTAATAGAATCGAGGTCAAGTCTTTGTTAGAAGTGTAATTTCTAGATAGTATTTTTAGCCTCAAGCTCATATAGCTTATTGAACAAAACTGAATGAAGATTAATACACAGCGACGTTGACATTTCCCTCCTTGGTATTTCTTGTTTTATTCACGTGAAGCCATTCAATTTCATATATTGTATACAGCGCTTCTCCACATGCTGCGTCATTCTGACGCATTTACTAACATGATTTCACAGGAAAATATCAAGAAGCAAGAAGGACGTAGACGGAGGTACATCTTCTCTCTCTCTCTTCGTTTAGCCTTATCTCGTATTATATCAGATAATATCGGGATCGGCTACGTAATCTCGGGGGTTTGACTAGGACACCAGTTTTCACCCAAAGCGACTGCCATCTGACCTCTGCAACCTTAACGGGAAACTAGGCCCATAACTAGATTAAGTCGGATTCAATTAATCCGGGTTTCCTCACGATGTTCCCATCGTACGAGTACTTAGAAAATGTATATAAGTTAGAAAAACTCATTGGTACATGGCGGGGTTTCAACTTGGACCAACGGAATCGAAGTCCGAAGCGCGGACCGCTAGTATACTACACATAGTATACTCTAATGTCGTAATAGTATCGTCTGCTGACCGTTGTTTGTAATACATACTATATACATACAGATATGACAGGTGGCAAGTCTGTCACTACAATTTTTAGAATCGTTCACAATCCATTCTATTAGGTTATGGAATTCCTTTCCTCATGATTTCCCTAATGGTGAGACCTTATCGGCTTTCAAAAGACCAATTCCTCTACTCCTCAGATTTCTGAAACCTGTCTATCCTAATCTTCGTCACTATCGGTAACATTTATGTTACTTAGTTAATAGTATAATTTTTTTTTTGTACTAGCTGTGCCCGCGACTCCTTTCGCGTTTGAAATAACCTAAATAAAAGTAGCCAAAGCTACTCCTTATTACCAGTTGTACTTATTACCAAACAGTCCAGGCGTTTCAGAGATTAGCGGGTACAAACAGACATAGACAGATCGACAAAAATTTGGTAAATCTATCTTGTAAATTTACATATGTATTTAGTAAAAATCGATTATTTTAATATTATATACAGACACTCCAATTTTATATATTTGTATGTAGATAGTTCATTAGTTTGTACACTACTCATTACTTTTTTATTTAAGTTTTTTCTCTATCTCAGGTTAGCTGTAAGACATTTCTTGTCAGAGATAACCTCGCCTTTATTACTCTGTTGTTTTTTTCTTATTTGTTGTAATATCACATGTGTATAAGGTGTTAAATAAATATGTGATTAAATTTTATTATACACTTGCATGTTTCACTAATACACATTTTATATATATTAGCCTACCGGTTTCGCTTTTTACAGCATCTTCAAGGCTATGTTATTCAAAAACATTTTTGTTAACATTATTCAAAAAAATGTATGTAACAAAATTAAACACATAAAATGAAGTTTCACCAAGCGCCAAGAACAGAAAGTATGTAATATATTCTAAATAAATAAATACATCGGACACAAATCCAAAAAAACATTTTGTTATTCAGTTAAATTGAAAAAACTTATGAACAAGTTGTCCTACTTGGTAATCGAATCTGGGACATTGGTTACGCCCGACCACAGATGCGATGAAGAAGCAAGATCATACTTTCTCATTTTATTTCTCTTTTACGACATCTTGGTCTCGTTTAGAAGTCTAATTTCTATTTGCCCGCTGTAAGTGTCCGTCGTAAAACGCACATAAACTTTGGTCCTCAATAAAAATAATATTAGTCGGTAGCTATCTTAGGGTTTATTGCGAGTATGGAGAATTTGCAATTTATAATTGCTATTCGCATTTATTATCCATTAGCTGTGACCGCGACTTCATCTGCGTTGGAATTTTACTAAAAGTGGCAGAAATATGCAAGACATAACAAGGAAAAGGTAGTTCCCGGGCAAGTTGCTGCACACAATACTCTACTACCAGTGGTCTTGTTGGAAATGACTCAGTTAACCTGAGTCTATCCTTTTTTAATTACTCCAGACTCCAGAGAGGTAATATTTAATTTTTTTCTAAGTGTGGCTGCGAGTTTCTTTCGAGTTTTTTTTATATATTTCTGAAATAAAATTCTAAGATAAAGGTAGCCTTATCTATTCCCTATTACATCAGCTATCTGCCAGAGAAAGTCCCGTCAAAATTGGCCTAGCCGTTTCAGAGATTAGCGGTAATAAACAGACGATGCTTCGGATTGGTGATTCGTTAGTCCAGGTTCAAACCCCACCATGGGTCATGGTATGTGCATCTGGCTACTCTTTCGGGGATGGTGTGACGATATTTATTATTTTTTTTATTACAGACTTGCAAGGTTGATAAAATAATTATCTTATTCTACATAGAATGTATCTATCAATAGAAATACTATTTATCAACCGTCGAGTATTGAAAGTTACTTAGAAAAACTGGCGTCAACAAAAGAAAAGTCTGTGAGTTGTCACCATTTATCACAGTATTTAGAGAAAAAATGGTTAATTGCGAGTCGGATCGCAAACGAAGCCTTCGTATTATATTCTATTAAAAACAACTTCAAATTAATTGTTTATTTTAAAGTGACACGGTTTCTGAGAAACAAACTAGTGACAGACAGACGGACAACGGAGTCTTACTAATAGGTTCCCAGTTTTAGCCTTTGCATACGGAACCCTAAAAAACTCATGTAAAAATGTACAATTGGTAAGTCTTTGCTACAGTTGCCCATGGCCGTAGCACTGTAAAGGCGTAGAGGCGTAGCACCGTAGCTTCGAATTGCAAACGTAATTCTCGGTCTTATATAAATATCTCTAAAATGTTTACACAAAATGATGTAACCTCGTAGCAAAAAAATTATGTAAAAAGAAGACATAGAAAAATAATACATTTTATCCCTAGGGCAACGAAATAAGAAAAGTCTCAGATTTCATATAATTGCCGATCGAGCCGAAGTCGAGGTTGTTAAACACGTGACCTGAGGCTTTTTTGGCGGACGGAGTCGGAAAGTGGCCATTTTGGTTTAACACAGCGGCAGAAAACTTTCCACCCAGAGGGAAGAAAAAACTTTATCATGCATAATTTTTATATATTTATTTTTAAGGAATCACAATCTATGTATGAATATTTCATAAATAAATTCAAAAAAGAAACATTTAGATCACACAAATACCTTTGCAAGTGACGGGTGGCGGTAACTTTAAAACGGAACCATAATAAAAACTCAGTCATTTATTAAATATAGTTGCTAACAACTGCAACTGCAGCATAGACTAAAACACAATCAGTGTTTCTTAGAAAACGTTTCGTTGCTATTTGTTAGTCGCTAAAACTTGAGAACAGCTGGACCGATTTGATTAATTTTGCTTTCGAATTATTTATAGAAGTTCAGCGTAAGTTTAAAAGGTGAGTAAATATAAATAAATGCTAGGAATATATTAAAAACAATAAGTTCGTTTTTCCTGGGAAACTATTCCTATCGGTCAAAAATTTGATGTTCGTCCCATCGTCCAAAAAGTTTTATATGTACTCGAAGACGTCAGATTAAGGTACGGTGGGTTCATTACATGCCAATAACATATTTAAATAAACTGCCAATTTAACCGCTACGAAAAGGTGTGGGAGGATCAGAAACTTTCATAAAACAAGTCATCTATATTCAACAGCCATCAGGCATGTACTCGTACATTATCAATATATTATGAAACGTTCGCGTAGAATCAAGTGTCTGTATTTTTTTTAGCTTTTAGATACAGCAGAAAATTTCACATGACTTTTTTTCTTCATTATGTAATGGAGAAAACCCAACCCATGACACTCGAGTGACTACACATTTAGCTTACTAGACTCCCCTACCTTAATATTAACATATAGATAGCAGCGTCGAGCACCGGATTATGACACTGTGTATGCGGCGGAGTACTCGATTACAAAAAAATTTTCTTTTACAGAGTTTTTTATTTAGTTTTATAGGTTATGTGATCATGATAGTGAAATGTCAGAGTTTAATATCAGAGCTCATCCTGTCACAAAGCGTAAAAAGTGCTTATGTTCCTCTATGGACTGCACGCCCCTGAAGCATAGGTAGCATTCGTGTTGGTCTGGGTCCTCTGTCTAGAATATACCATCTGCTTCACTGCCAGGTAGCTCGCGAGAGGCGAGCATAGGTTAACTGTGTCATTTCAAACAAGACCACTGGTGGTAGAGTGCTGTGCAGCAACTTGCCCGAGTAGGGATTCAGCACCCTACTTATTCCTGCCACCATAACGACATTGTCGTGTTCCGGTTCGGAGAGTAACTGGTAAACTTGCACATCAGGCCTAAGATCCCGGCCACAGGACAGTGACGCATCTACAACATCTAAAGTGTGCATAGGCCGAGGTTGTCTCTTACCATCATCGACCGCCATCTCACCTGACGTTAAGTGACTATAATTCGAAGATGCCTACCTAGGAACAACTTATTCACTCTGCCCTTAAAGGAAATGATTTTTGTAAGATATTTAAATGAAATCGGTGGAAATACCCATGAACCAAGTTATGGTACGCGGTTGCGTGTTCACACGTGATGCGATCAACGTCGCATAATTTACGTTAAGTCCGCTAATAGTCGGGCGAATGCTGACTGTTAGAAATGCTTACATGTTTTTACTATAGTGTTTTCTTTTACATAATATTTCAAATGCAGTATTTTTATTTGCTTTAACGCTGTAATACAGGAATGCTGGTCTTTTATTTTTCTTTCCCCACGACTTACCTCCTGTGGTAAAGACAGGAGAATGAAAGCGGGGTTGGGTTTTATTACCCAACTACGGTGAAGTAAAAGTAAGGTTATGATTTTGACCGATATGTTTGTTTGTATGTATGTTCATCTGTTATGTTATAGCTTCGAAACTGCTTATCATAATTTGGCAATTGAAGTGTCGTTGGAAGCGGCTTGATTGTCCGCTGGTTATAGGCTATATGACATCAAAGTAAATTAAATGTGGCGCTATCAGATATAAAATCAGGACCTAAAAAATATTTTATAATTACGGCGTGTTATAACCAGATAATTACTTAGTATCTAAAAATAACATACTTTTTAGAGCGTGGTTTTAGTGTTCGGGTTTTAGTTTTTGAAATTATTACTTGTGGCGCAATCTGGAGGGTTAGGTCCAACCGCGTACTGAAATAGTCTGATGTATATCTCTCTTTACATTTCAAAATGCATTTAGACCTAAAAGCCTTCCAGACTTGCACTTTAAGCCTAATTAGCCTAGCTGGGGTATTCTGTGACCATAGGAAAACGGTGCACCTTGAATATCTCAGTTGTGTAAAAGTTTCGAACTATCATCTATAATAACGGCAAAAAAATCACGTTTGTTGTATGGGAGCACCCTGTATATATTTATTTTATTCTGTTTTTAGTATATGCTGTTATAGCGGCAACAGAAAACATCATCTGTGAAAATTTCAACTGTCTAGCTTTCATAGTTCACGAGATACAGCCTAGTGACAGACAGACAAACGGAGAGCAAGGTCTTAATAATAGAGTTCCGTTTTCTTACCCTTTGGACACGGAATCCTAAAAAGATAATCTTATTTTCGCACCGTCAAATATTTCAAATACGAATTTAAATTTGTCCCGTCTAGGTTGTATAATGCTATTAAATTTTATCTAAATAACACAAACGCAAGGGAAACAGGAAGTGAATCTTTGTAAACAGGATAAAGGGAGAGATAACCTTTTTCCTTCACCCACAGAAAATAAACTACCGTCGGAACACCGTACTCGGGCTTTAGGGATTAAAAATGTAGTATCAGCATTACCCAGAGTACTAATGTTATACTAGCACAGTGACGTTGTTTACGTTACAACGTACGTTTTGTGACATCATTTACATTTAAAACGATATGAAATAAAAAAAAATATTTGGGTTAAATATTACATCAAAAATCACAAAGTCACTATTTGATATCTATGCTAAAAAAATTAAAAAAAAAATCGACATGCCCACATCCCGGAAAGAGTAGGCAGAGGTTACATATGCACCCACTATTTTCCGACTATATTACGTCCCAGATGGCAACTCTGTCGCCATATTGGACACCAATTCATCACAGCAATGTTATGTTTTTATGTATATATGTCAAAGTCTGTCACCGATTCCACCCGACCACAAAACTTATTATTTATGAAAGTTTCTAATGATATTGTGAAAATATATATTTGTTTCACTGAAAAACTATAAGCTGCGCTATAAATCCATAAACTGTAATTATTAAACATTGTCGAAAAACAATTATTATATTACATTCGCGTTAAGAATGCAGCACTTCATCGTTACCCATTGGCTCATGTTTGAGCATTATAATAATAATATAACTTTATTTAATTTCACACAGCATTAAATTACAAAAGCAATGAGACACATTAATTACGTTGTCATATTTTATATTAATTCAGTTAATAATTACTGATCTTGCACAGTTTATTACATAGTTATATTTTATTTAAAAAATGGATAAATATGGATTATAAAATGCAAATTAGCTTTTTTAAGAATTAGAAAAATAAAATTTTATATTTTTGCCTTCGAATACTGTGAAAATAAAAAAAAAATCTTTAAGTGCGAGTCAGACTCGCGCACTAAGGGTTCCGTACCATTATCTATGAAAATGTCAAAAAAAACAAGTTTATTATATGGTAGCACCCTTTATAAATATATTTTATTCAGTATTCAGTATTTGTTGTTATAGTGGCAATATAAATACATCATCTGCCAAATTTCAAATGTCTAGCTATCATGGTTTATGAGATACAGCCTCGTGATAGAAAAATAGGCAGACGAATGGACAGCGAAGTCTTAGTAATAGGGTTCCGTGTTTTACGCTTTAGGTAGAGAACCCTAAAAAGATTTTACACTATTAAATTGGAAATACACTTGGAATAAAGATTGAACGCTCGAATTGAGGACAGGTTAAAAAAAAGTAAACGACTCTACATTTTGGTCGCTTGTCTCGATATTCGGAATTCTATTTCCGGGAATCTAGGCCAAATAAAGGGCTTTGAGGCAACTCTGTATCGGACAAAAGTATTGCTGCTAGGCGTTTTAGAGCCTATGTAGGTTGATTGTTCTTCTTCTGGCGTGTTTAAGCAGTTGAAATGCTAATTTTATATTATTTTTTAAACACAAGCTGCGCTCGAGACTTTTTCTACGTTTAGATTGAATTATTTTATACTAGCTGTCCGCCCGCGGCTTCGCCCGCGTGAATTATTTTAATAATACAGACAACTTTCAAAGGGC
>DVZL01005904.1:0-11730 GCA_018236625.1 Lasaia peninsularis
CGCCGCGTGCCCCCCTCGGCGTCCCCCTCGGCCCCCGGCCCCACGCCGGTCCCCACGGCCGTCCCCCCCGCGGTGTCGCCGCAGAGGGGGGGCGCGTCCTTGCTGCCGCCGGCCGCCTCCGCGTCGCCCGTCTCGTAGCTCGAGCTGTCCGCCCACTGGAATGGCGCGAGACGATCGATCAAAAACCATTCATTAATACATCTGTCCAACTTTCAATAATCAACAGTCGCTTGTACATCCCGAAATTTGTTAGATTATTAATCTTACCCAATCGCGTCAAATTATATTATGTATTTTCAATATAAATAATTTAATTAAGTAAATATTTTGCCCCAAAAATGATTTTCAGTGAGTATATATCACTTATAGTACATCCACCGATAAATTCACAATGATTACCCTAATAAAAAACTTCATTCTTAATACGATTACACTATATTAAGGCTACAAGAAACCATTTAAAAATTGCAAGAATGTAATTTTTTTAAAACTATAATAGTTTAAAATGTCATGTCAACTGAATAAAAAAATAGTCAAAACAGGTATAAGGGATTAATTTATCACATCATGAGCCCTAGTACCTTGGCTAATCGTGGGTGTTCTAGTATAGCTATCTACTGGACTTACGAGTCGTGGATATACTAGCACACCTCTGCCTACCGCTTCAGGGATAATAGGCGTGAAGGTACTTTTTTTAATAATAAATATTATCGAACAATTCACTTAACGCTAAATGAATCACAAATTGCTGCTACTTTTATCTTACAGAAATACAAAAAAAGTTAATGTCATTACATTGTCTATACTGCCTGTCACTGTTACCGTTTTTACTCCAAATTATCGCAATTAGTATCCAAGGTTTTATCAGGACAAAAGCAACAAGAAGATAACAAAGCAGTAAAAATAATCGATCCAACAATAAAAACAATGTATTAATTTACACTAAAAAATTAAAGAGAAATAATATAAATAAGAAAAGAACAAACACATAATTAATTTTAAGAACGAACATTTTATAAGTATCCTTACTAATATTATAAATGCGAAAGTAACTCTGTCTGTCTGTCTGTCTGTATGTTACGCTTTCACGCTTAAACCACTGAACCGATTTTGATGAAATTTTGTACCGAGATAGAGTAGACCTTTAGGAAGGACATACGCTACTTTTCAACCGACAACATTAAAAAGAGGGTATGTTTTTAAACGATTAGTATTAAGTCGAAAAAATGTCTGCCTTTTGAAGGTTGTCTGTATTATTAAAATAATTCACGCGGGCGAAGCCGCGGGCGGACAGCTAGTTAAATTATCAATCTTAAATACCCATAATTTGTATTTAAACCATGTTTGTATATTTTAATGGGATAAAACAGAACAAGAACACTGCACTCTTGATGGTAAGAGACAACTGTGGCTACAGATGTAGGTGCGTAGCTGTCCTGAGGCCACACTAGGCCTGATGTACTAGTCTACCAGTTACACTACCCTTTGTACCGGAACACGACAATAATATGATTAAACCGTGTTTCTTGCTTGATCGAATAGTATAGTACTACTGCTTTTGGGGAGTTCTTGGTTTTTCTATCAATTACTTTTTTTTTCGGGTTCCGCACTATTAGTATCGTTTTAGCTAGACTGTTGAAATATTCACAGATGGTGTATTTTATTGCCGCTTTAACAACAAATACTGAAATATAGAATAAAATAAACATTTAAGGTAGCTTCCATACAACGAACGAGAAGGAGTCGTTGCTAGACTTATTCTCATTGTCTATATGTAGCTGACATATTAACTTAAAAATAAGCAACTGCAATAAAGTTTTACGTGCAAAAGTGTTTTACGCACTATAGACGTTTTTATTATACACTATAGACTAGGTACAGAACCCATCGTGTACCAGTCCGACTCTCACTTGTTTTGAATATACATCTATAAGATTTGTATACAACCAACATATTCGTCTCAACTATACAAAAGTGTGAAAATTAAACTAGTGACAGTAAAATGTAACAATTAAGTGCAACAATGACTAATGGGGCTTGGTACAAGACACGTGTTAGATAAGCTATCGAGTGAAAGGATTTCATTATTTGCAATAAATATTCTACTTTTGTCCCCAGATTCACCTATTGTTTATGTGATAGTTATTTTTTAAGGTAGCTTCGTGGTATGTGCTTTGGACTTCCACTTTGGTAGTTTAGGTTTGAAACCTGCAATGTACCTACTAATGAGTTTTTTAACTTATTTTTTTTTATATCAAATAAGGATGGCATTAATGAAAGGTTGATTTGAAACTGTTTCCGCCTCGATAATATTAATATAGTTTGACTACGCTCAGAGAGACGTCTTTTACGTGAGCGCTTCTATTACTTTTCTTATGACATCTCCCAAAATATCTATCATTAATGTATTATACACAACAGGCCATATACTTAAGTATCCAAAGGTATTGTTTGAAGTCTTATGAAAAATTAAAACTAACTTCTTCGATCCGGCTCGGCTACCCAATTTTACACAAAGCGACTGCCATCTAACCTTCGATGCAACCCAGAAAGAAAATCATGTCCAATCACGATATTTTATTAACTTTAATATTTTAAACGAGCAATTCTTGAATATACAACGTGTAACATAATATATATGTATACGAGTACGTGCATGTGTGCGTGTGCGTGCACGTGTACGTGCGTGTGCGTGCGTGTCCCCGTACCTGCGCGAGCGCGGGCACGGGCGAGAGGCGCAGCGCGGCGCCGCACTCGGCGCACAGCGGCGGGACGGCCGGCGACCGCGACCGCCAGTACTGCAGCTCCGTCTTGCACTTGTTCAGCTCCTGCGGGGCAGACACACACATGTCAATTATATCACAACCACCGCCCAAAGTCGCCCGTCGACGACATCTACTGTGATAACTTTATGAATAGAACGAAATAAAATATACTTTTCCTATCCGCTGAGTGCAAATTGGTTACATTAAATGGCGCTCCTTTCACTGTTGAAACAGAACAATATGCATGCAAAAAGGAAGCTTAACATCATATTATGTGATCCGAGACTTTTCATATTTTTCTGCCTTCGACGTACAATAATACATACACTATGTTTGGTATAGACAACGCGAACGGTACTTGTACCTATACGATTACAAAAATTTACCACTGTATCAAAATGCGGTCACTTAGAAGATCTAGCCAAAAAAAACTTTTTTTTCAAAATAATGATGACAACGTAATTTTTATAATTAGAATGGGAATCAAGAAATGCCAAGATTTTTATCAGCTTCAATTTTGGACTAAGCCGCGGGCAACAGCTAGTAATCCTACCTGCAATAGAGTCTGAAATTTCCGACTGGTCTCCTCATTCTTCTTATCGTAATC
Organism: Lasaia peninsularis; assembly: GCA_018236625.1. Lineage (NCBI taxonomy): Eukaryota > Metazoa > Arthropoda > Insecta > Lepidoptera > Riodinidae > Lasaia > Lasaia peninsularis. The sequence goes on from DVZL01005904.1 coordinate 3,373, forward strand.
GTCCAACCGATTCGCATATTCCAAGGTCTGCTTCTGTTGCTCGGCGATCTGCTTCTGTTGTTCCCCGATCTGCTTCTGCTGGAGCGCGGTTTTACGTTTACAGCTACGCAGATCACTTCGCAATGCCGACAGCTGATCATTGTACCTAAAATTATTCATTTATAATAATCAGAATGAGAAAAATAGATCCAAAGGGCTCTGTATATTGTGACAAAAAAATCAGGTTTGTTGTAAAAAAATCACTTTTAAATTACCTAATTTATTAGATATTTGGTATTTGTTATTAAGAGGCAATAGAAATACATAATGTATGAAGATTTCAACTTCCTAGCTGCCACAGTTCATAAAATACCGCCTGGTGACAGACAGATATATAAAAAGCCATACAGAGAGCGGATTCTCATTAATATTTCTTTTACCGTGGGTATGGTAGCCTAAGAGGCGGACAACAAAATCTTACTATTAGGTTTCCGTTTTACCCTTTGGAACCATACATTTATTATTTTACGAAGCACTTTATTATAAATTACGTCATGGCGCTTATTGGGTTTTGTCCATTAGATAGTGGCGAAAAAAGTCATGTGACATTTTTATATATGGTGGTGGGAAGAGCGTCTAAGAGCTACAGTAGATTAGTGATCAAGGGCTGTAAGGCATAAATTGCAGCCCGAGATATTTAGGCGCACGAGTGCAGTGAGGGCGACTTTCGAGGGTGCAATTGATGTTTACACCCGAGCTAACTACTCTGCTTTAAATCTCAATTGTGAGGTAAATAGAAAAAAATCGGCATTACAAGAAAAATTATGTTAAGAATAGTCTCTGAGTTTCAGGCAAAATGTTGTTAATTGCTGCTTCAGCTTCCATTTTCATTGTTCAGTGCAGCTTATATTTTTATCAGTTGAAGAATTCATGTTTTTTCCTGATTATCCCAAAAACAAACAACATTTAGAGTAAAAGTTTTCTATTCCCGCCTTTTTCCATTAATAAGAACGGAGTATGTAAAGAACTCTCTAATTTTGTTTTTAGAACGAAATTGAGCTACGCCGTTCGATATTTTAAATGTACGACTAGTATACTCATACGAAGACGAGGCCGAATAGCGATGCAACCTCTTTGCACATTGCCTTTTTTTTTTTAAATAATTATTTGTTCTTTTTTTTAAATTACTTACCGCCCTAGAGCTTTTCTAGCTACATTATTACCATAGAGCGGTAATGGGTCACTTACAAGCCCCATTTGAGGCTAATAAGGACCTACTTACCGAACACGAGATGTAAAAAAATTAGACACTTGATCCTATGCGAGCGTTTCAGATATCGATAGCATACATGCCTAATGGGTCCCCGAGGACAGAAAATTGTCTATCAGCCAATCTGTTGAACATAGATAACTTGTTTTAAAAAGTTCTGATATTCCCACGCCTTATCGTCGCGTTCAAATCGTCAGATTATTTAAACATATACTTATTGGCATGTAATGAACCCATCGTATCTTAATCTAACGTCTCCAAGTATATTTTCAAGCTAATAAAAATTACACCTCCTAACCCTCTACACGTACGCCTCTATATAAAGATTTTATATGCAATGGAGGTGTTTAACGATGATATAAGATATCTACAATATCATTATCTGATGCGCCCGAGTTAGTCCCGAATGGGCTCCCCTACTATACATATATGCCTAGCTTCCTCCACATTAATTAATTACTCTTTTCATACGAACACATCGGTTTCAGTAATTCTTGACACCACCTTCAGATAATACACGAGGTATTTGGTTGTGGAATGTCTTATCTAGTTTTAACAATATGAGAGAAAAAAACAATAAAATATTACGAAGTGCCAATATTAAATCACTTACTTCTTCATCCCTTGTTTGATACGGTGTATCCGTTTCCTAAGCACCATATTACTTTGGGGTGGTGGTGGTGATGGTGGTAGACTCTCCTCCAAGAACAGATTGTGTGAGGAAACCCGATGGTCACCATTTGTATTTCCTTCCGCTTGCTGTGACGAAGACTCGAATCCGCTCGGGGGTGGTGAATCAAGGCAGATGTAGGATTTACTGCTTTCTCCAGCTGAAAGTTTATAAAATTTTAATCTTTTTTTATGGTATAAGACAGCGAACAGGCGCAGGGGTTACCTGATGGTAAGAAACAACCGTGGCCTATAGACACAATACATAATGCAGGTGCGCCGCTGCCCTGTGGTCGCGCTATTAGACCTTATGTGCAAGACTACCGGCTACCCTACCCTCCTGACCGGAAAACGACAATGTAATTATGACGGCAGGAGTAGGTTAGGCGTTGGATCCCAACCCAGGCCAGATGCTGCACAGTACTCTACCACCAGTAGTCGTGTTGGTAGAGACCCAGTTAACCTATGCCTCGCCTCTTACGAGTTGCCTGGTAGGAGAACCCAGGCAACGCGGGGAAGAATTTAATTATGAATGTATAATCAAAGTCGAAATTTTTTTTATACAAACAAGATTTTATTTAAAGATTTTATTTATTTAAAATAGAATAACATAAACGTATTCTTTAAAACTTAAACAACTTATAGCGTCACTACACAATTTTTTTGTTATATACATTTGTCTGATTTACAACGTCTAATGTACGCAAAATAAAATAATTTTGAACAACGTCTTTATAAAACAGTGAGATTTAAGTGTTAACTTGTAAAAGACAGCTAAATGCGAGCCCGCCTCACGCGCGAAGGGTTCGGTACTATTAAAAAATCACGTTTCTTGTATAGAAGCTGCTAGACATGTTTATTTTTAGTCCGCGCCTAAGCCATCCTTATTCAATTAGCTGTCTGCCAGTGAAATTCCCGTCAAAATCGGTCCAACCTTTTTAAAGTTTAACGGGTACAAACAGACAAAAATTTTAAAAAATACCAAGTATTTTGGTATATGTACCTTGTAAACGTACATGATATGTATTTAGTAAAAACCGCTTATTTTAAAATTACATACAGGCACCCCAATTTTATTTATTTGTATTAATTTCTAAAGTGAATTTATATATTCATTTTGTGAATAATTCAAGCATCTAATTGTTGCGGTTCTTAATATTGAGCAAAAATGTTTATTTCATTATGTTTTTAGTATTTGTTGTTATGGCGGCAACAGAAGCGACATTTCTAACAAAGTTCAAGAGATGATGACAGGCAGACAGACAGACGGACAGCGAAGTCTTAGAAATAGACGTTATGTCGCATACCCTTTAGTATATGGTATAATATTGTCTTATTTATACCCTTTTGGGCACGGAACTCAACAAGTAATACATAAATTTGAATAAACATCTTGCTGATTTTAAATAATTTTAATAAAATACCTTAAAGCACGGTGTTTGTCTTTTTTTTTATTTTATATTTAATTCATTGCTAACCTTGGAAGTTATGTTTTATTTCTATGAAAAGAAAAAAACACGTTTTACTTTTAAATTAAGTTTCGTAACAAGTAAAAGTTAGTACCTGGGTGACCTGTTTTTTTTTTGGAATAATAGTTACTTATAAGTTTGCTGATGAAATATGAATGTTATAAAAAGAAAAAATAAAATTAAGATTTGAGCCCCGGGTTAAGTAGGGCGTTTTAAGGCGCCAATTTCCCAACCGAACAACCACTTCATTAATAAAAATATCTTAACAACAAAACTCTAGTAAACCTGAGATAGATTATTGAAAACGGCCATAAAACGACATTTTCTGAAAATAAAACCTAGCTAAATGCAAAATTTCAAGAAATTCGTTCGAGCCTATTCCCATATTGTCGATATATTGACGAGAATAGCTCGTTTAAATAAAATAACTTCGTTTTAGTTTAACTTTAGATATTGATTTTACAATATAGGTACACGGGTGGTTTTGACAAAACTTCCAATTCAGCTTGACAAACGTAAAAGCAAGTTTCTCGTGATCCACCGTAGCCAGTGTCCGATTTTGACGCACGGTTAAATCCCAGCAGGTTAATTTATTCTGTGTTTCCCGGTACAGCTAGTGATAATAATATGAAGATCAATGGAATTTCCGTCGATACTCTTACAATCGACTGACCTATGCTCGCGTTTAAAAAAATAAACGATAAGTGATGACCAATTCGCTTATACATTGATATTGAAGTAATATCTCTATTTATTATTGCTAGGTATTTATATGTAAGTATATAACGCAAAAAGCGGACAAAAATGAACCTCCTTCGAAAAATGTGGCGAACATCGATTGTCAGGCCCCTTTTTGTAGAAAATGCGTTTATTAGTCACTAATAATATGACCGTTTATTTAATTAAATACTAAGCAATCTATACAAATAAAAAAAATTGACTGTCTGTATGCAATATTAAAATAACCGCTTTTTACTAAATGCATATGTTTGTTTAAAAGGTATCAATACCAAAACAGCAGTTTTTAAAATTTTTGTCAGTTTCTTCCCACTAATCTCTGAAACAGCTGGACCGATTTTGACGAGACCTTTACTGGCAGACAGATAGTTTAATAAGAAACGGCTTATGCTACTTTTATTTTAGAATTTTATTTAAAAAATGTATAAAATAAATAAAAACGCGGACGAAGTCGCGGGCACAACTAATAAAACATATATGTTTAAGTTTCTTTCGATTTTATGTACAAACCTAGATTATAGATTCGTTACTGTATCTGTACCAGTCTTTCACAAAACTTGGTTTATTGGTTAAATCAATGATTGGTGCAGAGGATTTAGTTAGGATATTATCTGAATGCTACGGTGAAGGAAAAACCCATCATGGAACCTAATATCGTCGGCTAATCTTACGTACCATTTCGAGGTTATGGGCGTGACGGAATTGTTAAAAAAAAACATAAAAAAACATGCATATTCCTTATTGAGGGTGGTTTCCCTTCTAGATTAGAGTCGCTCTGTGTAAAAATTGGCGCCCTTGTCAAAACCCTCAAATTAGGTAGCCGACCCGATATTATATGATAAATATAAAATTGTAATGTATGAACACTGAAAATTGTATCTGTATTTAATACAAAATCAAATCATTTGTAACTAACAAAATCCAGAAAATATATATGCGCCTTCAAAAATAGGTCGCGACTGTATTCATGTATCCGAATAGACCCTAGGCGCATACGTCCTTGTTTAAATATGATAACAGGGCAAATCGGAGATCGACATGCAAAACTATGGAATGTATTCGTTGAATAATAGGTAATGTCAGAATATTCACAATTACGTGGCACACATTTTCAAATTATAATTATATGCATAAAACCTTCCTCTTGAATCACTCTATCTATTTAACAAAACCGAATAAAATTCAATCCCAGACAACGTTCAGTTTTTACATATACTTTAAAATGTTGCCCTAACCGAGATCGAACCCTGGACCTCGTGTGACAATACGAACACCGACCACGCTCGACCATAGAGGCGATCTCAACACAATACGATAAAAAATTAGCTTATCTTTGAAATGTTTATGTATAATTAATTTTAGCCGCAGTGGTCCACAAAGACATTACTGAGAAGTCCACACTCATGTTTACGGATGCAGAGAGGCGATTAACGCCCGTTCGAGTCCGTTAGCTCCGGCTACTAGTACAAAGTACTTACCGCCGACAAAATTTTTAACACGCCGTACTTGAATCGTTTAGTTTCGCCTATGCTCTATCTATTCTACCATGATTTTATATATAACTAGCTGTACCCGCAATATCGCCGCGTTTTTAATTATTTTATTTAATACATTTCTAAAATAAAAGTAGCCTAAGCCATTACTTATTACATCAGCTGACTATCAGTGAAAGTCCCGTCAAAATCGGTCCAGCCGTTTCAGAAATTAGCAAACAGTCAGACAGACAAACAGAAAAAATTAAAAAATATTATTTTTGTATATGTACCTTGCAAACGTACTTATATAGTTATATTAAAGTATATTCAGAAACTTCAATTTTATTTATTTGTATAGACTAGCTGTTGCCCGCGACTCCGTCCGCGTGGGCTATAATCGCGTAGCAATTTTACGTTATAAAGACACATCATATGCCAGGTAACATACAAGGTAACATAGGCAAAGTTATTATGTCTAGAGCAAAAACAACGGAAACTTAACCTCCTAGGTAAACAGGATAAAAAGTTGCCAAAACCCTAGCCTAAGATGACCTCTACATTCAAAGGTCTTGGTAACATAGACAAAGTTATTATTTCTAGAGCAAAACGGAAACTTAACCCCCTAGGTAAACAGGATAAAAAGTTGCCAAAAACCTAGTCTAAGATCACCTCTACATTCAAAGGTCTTTGTACATTCCGGGTTTCAATATTTGGACCATTTATAATGAGACTTTTGATTCATGTAAATTCTAAACTACAGATTTTACGAATTCATAAATGATTCAACATAGTCTGTATATGTTCTATTGAAGTAAAAAGCAATAAAAAAATCGGATAGCGCGTTCATGAATGAATCTAAATTTCCTTTAGTGATTGGAATAAAAAGTAGCCTATAACCTATCTCAGAACATAGGCTTTTTACGAGTTGCCAGGCCCTGGGAGACATGTAGTGTATTCTACACAGGAAAACATCTAAATATTAAGTACCTAATAATATAGCCTGCAATTATACTTACGTAGATTAAGTGTCAAGTGTCTTAAGATTCAAATGATATCGTAATGTTTTTCAACCGACTTCAAAAATAAGGTTCTGAATTCGTTTATTCAAAATTAGACATGCAAATTATTTGAATAATTCATAGTGAGATCAGGGAAAGAGTGGGATTGAAAGTATCGGTGTTAAAATGAGAATTGGCATGCTCCGATGGTTCGGTCATGTGGAAAGAATAAAAGATGAAAGATTGATAAAAAGAAATACAATTAGAATATGTATGGCTGTAGGTCTCCGGGAAGACCTAGGTTGACATACTGCTTGTGTATTACCAAAGAGTAGTGTCAAGTCTTCGATACCGGTGTCTTTGCATGAAGGAAAATGAATAAAAAAAAATGAAAAATCATGACTGTGGCGGAAAATAGGCAAGCATGTACAAATCGTGACACTTGGCACTCAATATTCTCTGCCTACCACAAGGGACCTGGTGTAAAGATATGTATATATGTTGATGAAATTACGAGTAGATCTATAAAATAATTATTAATCAAGCAGATGATGTAGCTTAAGTTTACTATTAACGATTTTTCCTTGTAATAGTAATTATTTTAATTACTCATAGTTACTAGTCTTGAAAGTCAAACTTATGTTATTTCATATTTTATTAAACTTTATCCCCTAGTTAGGATACTGCATTACAAAATGTTGTTTTCTTACTGTGATAAATATACACTCAGATATATTGATATATTGTCGTATTCTTGGGTTGGCAATGTATTGCCAACCCAAGAATATGACAGCCATGAGCACTGATGTTATGTCCTCCTAGTCTGACCAATTGCACTAGTGTAGTAGTGCCTAATGCAGACTACACAAAATAAACAAGTATATATGTAAATGGTTTGTTTTTATGTAGTCTATGATTTTACTTATGCATAAACAACTTTGCTATTATTCATCTATCACTTGCCAATGTGGGCTGTTACATATAAAACATTTGTATACATTGATTATAGTAAATAATTTGCTATACGTAAGATAAAAATGAACATTAAATCATCAATATATTATAAGACTCATTAAGTGTCTGTATAAGATTCAACATTCTTCAAATGTTTTTAATATATAGCCTAAAGATTCCTCGGTTCTGCTTCAAGCATACACAAACAGCAAATCACCATGTGACAAAAATATTAGTTCAAAACTGAGTTTATAGAATATTATACATTTTAAAAAGGTTTACAGAGATGATATGTGGCTGTCCCACAGGATAAATTTTAGTGGACAAAGATAGCCTATCTTTATATTAAGGTTGTAAACTGTCATCCACATACTATGCCAAATCTAAAGTGATCTAAGTTAAGTTGTACTCTGGTTTCCCTTCAAAACGTTATAAGTTAAGTGGTCTTGCCATCTTTGGTCTTGCCTAAAAAAACAAATCTTTTGATTTTGCAAGATCATCATCACTAAGACCACCCTTGAACTCACACCAATTTCCATCACATCATCTTACTGAAGAGACACATTCCAATGTGGTTTTTTAAAGCACTAAAATAATCCCTATTTGAAAAATGTTTACTAAGACTGAACAAGCAAAGAGGCAGCAAAGACCAAAATAGTCTTAATCTTAATTCAACTGTACACAAGTTTCGTCCACCTATTCAGTTGAATAACAGAAATAGTTTTTAAGAAAAGTACCTTCACGCCTATTATCCCCGAAGAGGTAGGCAGAGGTGTGCTAGTATATCCACGACTCGTAAGTCCAGT
>DVZL01005905.1:0-11730 GCA_018236625.1 Lasaia peninsularis
GCTCGCGACAATAGATGTAGTATGAAAATGTATGGCACCGCTTCCGAGGCCCGCGACAAACACGCGCGGCCAACGAGCCATGCATTTTCATACTACATCTATTGTCGTGAGCGACCGACGACAGTCGTAGGGCGCTCCGCGCTCGCGGCCGCGATCGATCGCGATCCACGGAATTGTACCTTAAGTGTACAGATATTTATTTTTTTAATTAATTCAAAATTAACAATTTTTCAGCAAAAGGAAGACGTTACAATATAATAAATAAAATGCTTTAAAATTGTACCAAATTCTTAGAAAGTTATCTTTCAAAAATAATTAACAATTATTTTGAAATATTTTGTTGATTTTTTGCCATAGATTAGAGCAAGATAGAAAGAATTTTGTCCGACTAAACGCTTAAGTTAAAACCGATTGAAAAAAAGAGATAAATAATAACATGAAGTCGAATACGTTATACGACGATCGACGTAACGTCATTCCGTATTCTAATTGGAGGAATGCTGTGGTGGACGGTGGTGGTGATTTTCAATTTTTTTTCATTCATTTGATTCATTGAGTTTTGTAACATATTTTTTGAAATTATGAAAATACATATTTTGTGTATAGCGCTAAAACATAGATGATTTTACTCTAAAGAATATAATTATAAAAATAATGGAGTTTGATTGGAGTAATTACTTAGAAGAAAATAAAAGTATCGCAGTCCCTGAAGAATTGTTTTCTCATGTAAGTTTATGCATACCTAATTATTTTAATGATAAGTTCTAGATATGTGTTTTAATTACGAATTACTTAAAAGAAATATATTTAATTTACTTTATTTTTGTTATCTAACTTATTCTTATTTGTTTAGTAGAGTTGCAAAAAATGCGCTCCTTGTCGTAATTAAAGGCCATGAACTTTATTTTTAGATTTCAAACGAATTAATTCGATTTATAGATATTAAGAAGAATTCAAATAAAATAAACATATTCGCTGTACGTTCTATTATCCTCATTGTCTCGAACATATGGAAAATGACTTAAAACGAATAAGTAGGTACTAAATTATAATAATCTATAATTTAAAGACTCTTTATACAATAAGCTTGAGGAATTAAAAATATTAAAACATTAAGAACAATTCATATTATGGTATATAAATATTTTATGGTGGATAATTATCCAGGTGTATAGGTACATATATATACTTGAGAAAAACAAATGCAGGACAATAAATTTGACATTTTGATGTACAAATGTTTTGATCTACCTCCACTATTTTTTGATTAGCATTTATTATTAGGTGCTAACTTTAGATCTTGCATAACAGATATTACAAAAATAATTTAAAATAAAGGTACAAAGGCAAGTTTGTCTCTAATACCCATTAAAGTAATGAAAAATAGTGATAAATACATCAAATATATTCACCACTCCATTTTGTAATTATTTTGTACCAACATAGAAGAATTACTTTACTAATAATCTAAAGAATCAAAGCAATGCATATTATGTAATAAGTATTATAAAGAAAAACTACTAGATTTAATTCAGATTACAATTTTCATGTCAAAAGTCTAAATAATTTCCCTTATGAAACAAACAATATGATTTATTTTCTTTTTTGAAGCTGAGTAGTAACAAGTTAATTTATAATGCAAGTAAAGTCTTCCTTAAATTGACATTCAAAATTTTTCATGTCACTCACTACATTAACAAAAGCAATATATAACTCAACACATTTTATTTAATTTTAAGACACAAAGGACTGCATAAAGGACACCCTAGTATATTTATTTATTTAGTTAGCCATATCCAATTATTTCTTGTTATATAAACATTTACTATTACCCACAATGCATAACATATTTTCCTACTATTAATTTCGATATCATGGCATGAACTTATGGTGAAACTATTGTAATTTTGTATTTATATAGTTTTTTAAATCTAGAATATAAAAGTGATTATATTCTACTATGTTTAATATCTCTTGGGGAGTAATAAAGGCATTGATTGGAGCTCAAAGTGATATTAAACGAAATGAAATTATTAGAAAGCTTTTAATGTCAAAATAAACATTGGTCATAAATAAAACAAGTAATGGAAGTGTTAAAGAATCAATTAGAAATTAAATTAAATAGGTCTTTATAAGTTATAGAGAATTAACATTAAACATCATAAAATTAATAAACCTTTTACCTCAGTACCTTATAATACTAGTTATTTTTCTAGAATGAAAATTATTATTTTATTCAATCTCTTTAGAGATCAAAAGTAACATTCAACAACATTCAGAAAATTATGAAAGTAATAAAGCTTTTAAGTATCAAACTTACTATTAACTATCATTAAATAAAGAAAAATTAACAAAAACACAATAATAAGGCTTTTCAAATGTAACACGTTAAAATTGAACTATTGTACTTATTCTTTGAAATTTTTTCTTTATATGTAGATCAGACTTATCTGATTTAAGATTTTTTTTTGACATTGACAAATTCATGCTAAATTTTATACTAAAAGAATTTTTAAAAAATATAATTTTAATTTCTGCCTCCAGGTGGAAGCATCTCTCCGCAATGGAATTCAACAAAGCATGCTTCTGGAAGTTTGTCACAAAAACAACCCAGACATTTATTGGATTGCAGAAATCACAATGGTCTGTGGCCATCTCCTCAGGATAAAATTTATAGGTGCTGAAAAAGATTTCTGGTGTGACATATCAAGCACAAAAGTCCACCCACTGGGTTGGTGTGGCAAATTCGACGAATTGATTGAACCACCCGATGAAATTAATGAAAAATGTGGGGATACTATAATAGATATAATGAAAAAGGCCCTCATTGGTGGCCAATCAGTTTCCATGGAGGCATTAAATAATAAAGGAATGTCACCAATCGATAGGATCAAAGTGGGGATGAAAGTTGAAATACAGAATATTTTAGATCCATATCGGTACTGGATTGCAACGGTGAGTTCACTTTAGAATTCTTTGTACCATTACTGACTCACTTGAAAAAAAAGAAGAATGATGAAGAAGTCTACAACTGGCCGATCAGGCAACTTGTAAATTTGTAATTGTTTATATATCCGTGTAACATTTTTATATCTGCATATAAATAATTGTGCTATTACCTGCGAGGTCAGATAGACAAGTCAAATTTTTCGTTCTATACTTCCGTACTAAAAAAATATATATATTAATATTAATTTATTTCAATGTCGATAGTTCTTCAGTGTTTGCCCAAAACATGGAGGTTTTAAGGCAATAATATTTAAAAAAGTAACGAATTGCAGGTGTGCGAAAACGTAGGCGGCCGCCTTCTGCTCAGTTACGACGGCGCCGATGACGATCTGACAAACTTCTGGATATTCTTCTCTAACCCTCGTCTGAGTAGCTTCGGCTTTGTGACAAATAAGGTTTGATTAGTTTTTAGCGTTTAAATAAATATATTTTGTGTAACTGTGATAACAGTTCTACAAATTTAGTCCCCTGTTCGTCTGTCAGACGGACTGTCTGTCACCAGGCTGTATCTCATAAATTGTCATAGCTAAACAGTTGAAAATTTCATAGATGACGTATACAAATCTATACAAATAAATAAAATTGGTGTGTGTACGTAATATTTAGAAAAACCGCTTTTATACTTAGTAATTTTCTGTCAGTTTGTATCCGCTAATCTCTGAAGCGACTGGACCGATTTTGACGGGACTTTTACTTGACTTTCACGGGAATTCAATAAGGGACGGCTTAGGCTATTTTTATTTGAGAATTTTGTATTAGAAATGTATAAAATAAATTAAATAAAAACGCGACCTTAGTCGCGGGCACAGCTACTACTCAACAAAAACAATAAAATAGATCGGTACGTAATGAGTGTTCCTAAACAACAATCATTTTTCCTGTTTTTACAGATAACGATACGGAATCCTATCGTGCGCGAGTTCGATTCGCACTTGACCGATATTTTATTTGTAAGATGTGTCATGTCCGAGATTATCCCATATATATTATATTAAGACTAGTCACCCGCCCCGGCTTCGCACGGGTATTCTATACATGTTATGTTATATACATAAAAACTTTCCTCTTGAATCACTCTTTGTATTAAAAAAACCGCTTCAAAATCCGTTGCTTAGTTTTAGAGATTTAAGCATACATACGGATAGACAAAAAAAGTGACTATGTTTTATCATATGTAATGATTCAACAAGACATTTTTATCCGTCTTTCTTCCTCTCTGGATCCATAGCACGCAAGTCCTTTTCCACGACATTTTTTTTCTATGCGATAAGACAGCGAACACGCACACTTCTCCTGATGGTAAGAGACAACCGTGGCCTATAGACACCATAGATGTTGTAGGTGCGCCGCTGCCCTGTGGTCGGACTGTTAGACCTTATGTGCAAGTCTACCGGCTACCCTACCCTCTAGACCGAGACACGACAATGTCACTATGGTGGCAGGAATAGGTAAGCCCGGGTAGGGACCCGGGCGAGCAGCTGCACAGCACTCTACCACCAGTGGTCATGTTGGTAGTGACCCATATGCTCCCCTCTTACGAGCTGCCTGGTAGGAAGGCAGTTGGTCTATTCAACAGAAGACCCGGACCAACACATTCTAAAAATGTTTTTTGAGTCCATTTTTTTACCAATTACTAGTAATATAAGTTATCTTTTTATGAGTGTTTTATATTATAAGAAAATTCATCCGTTCATTTGCCTTCCACTATAATACATGTTTCGCCCTATTTCAGGGTTCCCCTTGGCAGTTCAAATATCCAGGGAAGGTGAATAAATTCTCGTGTAAGAACAAACTGAGCGCTCAGCTGCGCCAGAGTGCCGAAGAGTCCATTAAGGAACCCACTCCAGCGGATTTGTTCATGGTGAGTTACCGCATTTTAAAATAAATTCACTTAAATTATCGAGATTAAAAAGTATTTAAAGTAACTTTATCCGATGCATAAACTAGTTTATGCATCGGATGTATGTATAAGGTATATAATTATCTATATTCTATAGTATAGAATCCCGCTATACAAATACCTTCACCGAGCTGATTAATGTATGAATGATATTTTTTACGAAATTAAAATATGTCAATAAATATATTCGAATGGGTTATCTTTAAAATTTTAGTCCAGAATACGATTAATTAAATTTTTTTTTAATTACACTGGCCTGGGTAACAACACATTGTCACAACTCTTGGGTAGGCAGGTGTAAACGATATTAATAAATGAAACTAAAATAAAAATAAAGATAATTTTATTAAGAACACGGTAGTATAGGGTTGTCTGCGAAAACCCGTCCACCCTCAGAGTTGTGACGGGAAATAAATATTCAACCTAACGTTTGTATATTCTATAGGTGAGTATTATATTTTCGATTGGGATGGAATTTTTAAAAAAAATGTCAGTAATATTCTGGACTGAATTTTTTTAGACAACCCATTCGCAGTATATTTATTGACATATTTTATTTGATAAAAAACATCTTTTTTTCATTAACCAGCTCGGTAAAGGTAGTTGGATAGCGGGATCTTAAGCCACTATGCCACGGACGATCAAAGCTTTGGAGCGACACTCTGATAAGTTAGTCGAGAGGTTAGCGTAAACGCCTAACGCCGCCGATCGACGGTGCAGGCATTTGTGTGATGAACATATACATATGTCTGTTTTTCCGGATTTGGGTGTTTATTACATTTGTTCTGGCATATATTTAACTATTTAACTCCCAAGCGTCATTTCAATATAACGAGTATAACATTATTCAGATAAGAGCCCTACTCTTTTCTAAATGGTAATAACAATAGTGGACAACGGTAATTACGTACTTGATAGAAATCGCTTGTCCTTTTACCTTCCTGCCAGTGGCGTAACTACAACGTTCGGGGCTCGTGGCAAGTTTATCGGAAGGAACTACTCTTTAACTAAATGTGTAATAATAAAATATTGGGAGATGGATTTCTGTTCTGACCTGGGGCCCCTTCCGGATGAGGGCCCGTGGCATTTTGCCGACTTGCCACCCTGTAGTTACGCGACTGCTTCCTGCCCATAAAATAAAAGAAAAAAAATATTGTTAAAAAATAAGCTCCTGCTCATAAAAAACGGTAAATTGCAAACTATATCTTATTCTAAACACACCTATTTCAGCCAAATCCAACTCTCGAAGCTCATAGTTTCTCAACAGGCATGAAGTTAGAAGCCCTTAGTCCAAACGACATGAGAACTATTCGCCCAGCTACAGTCGCCAAGATTTTCAACAACCTTCACTTCCTAGTAGTCATCGACGATCACATAGACGACTACGAGGACTCTAAAATGGCGTGGATGTGTGACAACATGCATCCATACATATTCCCCATTGGATGGGCTCAAAGAAATAAGTTCAATTTCAGAATACCCAAAAGTTGGAAGGACAGCACATTCGATTGGGAAGAATATTTGACAATGACCTCGTCGGTACCGGCACCAGAATACTGCTTTGGAAATAAAGATTTCGTTAAAAATATAGAAGTGAACATGAAATTAGAAGCTGTGAACCCTTTGAATCATGAAGAAATTCATGTCGCTTCGGTAGATCAAATCATAGAACACATGATCTGTGTGGAGTTGACGCCCATCGGCGAAAAGTATTGGTATGCGAAAGACAGCGATCTGTTGTTCCCCGTGGGCTGGTGCGATAGTAATAATTATGAGCTTCATATACCGTCTCTCTCGACACAGGAACCTGAGAAACCCGTGGAAAAAGTTACAAAAGTCGTAGATAATAAGCCGCAGGAAGAATGGTGCGATAGAATCTTCTTCAACTACAAGTGTTACGCTGGCCCTTCGATCAGTCGCAACAAGTTGTCGCAGCTCCCCAAAGCCGTGGGTCCGGGGCCGCTGCTGCTGGTTTTGAAAGAGGTGTTGAATAAAATGATTTCCGCGTCCTATAAACCTGCGAAGCTTCTGAAGGACTGGGAAACTGAAGGACCTCCCGAGGATGGCATGAGACTGGAGATGCTAAGGGCCAAGTGAGTGAACTATATTTTTTTTTAATGTAGAAAGGTAAACAATCAGCCGGTGGGTTGCCTTCCTGAATCTAGGGTCTATAGATACCGTCTACTCTAATCCAAGGTAAAACACAACAGTGATTAGCACTGATGTTATATCAGCAGAGGTATATAAATAGGTGATATCAATCCCGGCACCATACATATTCAATTTCAAGAGATTAATTATTATAAGAATTGGGTGACTTAAGTGGTGAGTGGCAAGCGGCAAGCACTCTAGGACTGAAGCTATGGTGGTAGAGATAGGCAAAGAGTAGGTATCGATTGTAAAGTGTCACATTTCTGCAGTCTTGCCTATTATCCTCCACGTTAACATACTCACTCACATCACTCTTCAGATAAACACACCGGTTTCGGAGACTTGATCCCACCCTTGGATAATTCGCGAGCTATTTGGCCGTGGAATGTGAATCGAGATCGGCCCTGGTACCTACATCCATCCATTTTTGCATCGTATATCTGTTTTGTCAAACTTTTATTTTCTATTTTTACACCGACGCTTTCTTTAAATCTCAGTTTTTCTCTGATCTCATGGTTACTAATCTGGTCTCCGAGCGTTACTCCACAAATATTGCGGAACGCACATATTTCAACTGCAATTTTCTTACTTTCTTGCTGCTTGTATAACCCAACTCTCACTTCCATAAACTAAAGTTAGTATAAGCACCGAGTTGTGTAAAGCGAGTCGAGCACTATAACTCAGCATTCGGTTTTGAAGTAGCTTACCCAACGTTCCATTCACCATATTACCAGCACTCACTCTCCTTTCTACGTCTGATGTGTACATTCTATGCCTGCTAAAAAAACTACCAGGTTCTTGTTCAAGCACTACATCATCGACCATAATGCTTTCATCCGTTCTGGTTTTATGTCTTTCAAACAACATTGTTTTTGTTTTTTAAGCCCCTTATTTTACTATCGTCTTTCATAACTTTGATGACATTTGACAGCTCAGATGATGAAGAGGATTAATAGTACAGCGTAATCTGCATAAAGCAGGCAGTTGATCATCTGTATCTTATCATTGACTTCAAAATTATTAATAAGTAATAATTACGGTTTTTCTAGACTCAAATCAAGTACTTACCACGCGTATGTGCCGATAGCGACCACCGCGGAGCAAGTGTCGTCGTTTTGTCGGGAAATATGCGTCAAACTGCAGGCCTGCCCGACGCTCTTCGGTCCGGTGGAGTATCCGGAACACTGCCCCAACAACTGCCAGCAAGTCGAGAAATCTACATTCCGTAAGTTAATTTTTTATCTAATGGAAAATCACAAAAAATATGGTCACCCAAAAGATTGTAACTATGAGTTTCAAACCTAAGCTTGGGATTTGTCCTCTTGCATTTATCGGCTACCCTACCAAATTGAGACAAAAATGTAAATTGAGATCAAGTAACTCTGACAAGAATAGGTAAGGCAGTACCAATCCTGGTGAGTCGTTAGGAAACTCTACCACCTTGTTATAATTAAATTGATCAATTGACTTCTCGTGTTTGTTTTAATATGTGTGTACATTATATACGAGTATAATTGTCACGCAAGAAACTTTACAGCTTAACGTCGAGTGAGTAACGCACCGTTGACATCTGCAGTGTAAAATCTGTTTATTTTCTTAAACCAAAACGTCCCTCAACGAATCCCAATTTTTCACTCTCCAATAGACCTAAGTCGAAATTTGTTGGTATTCCTACACTAAATTCGCGTTAATATTGCAATGTTTTATTGTATGGTTATGGTTGTATTAAATCACTCGTAATTAGAATGTCTAGTTTACAATTACCACTTGAAGTTATTATTTCAAATGAAACAGTATTTTATATTACTAACAATAATAATCATAATAATACACTTTTAACCTAATGATACGCTGCTTTATTAACTCGAGTATAATGTGTTTTCTATTAGTCTTTTGTACTATATAAATATTTAATAATCGAAAAATTACTTTAAAGACTTTTCAGAGTGTTCCGATTGGGGTAGTTTTATTCTTAATTCCCTATACTTTTTAAGAAACAAGATTTTAAAACAAATTTTTGGTCACAGGTTATAGTTTAAAGAGTTCCGTATTTTCAGAAATAAATTTCCGTTGATTGTTCTATTAGTACCAATCATTTCTTAAATTATTCATAATTATTTACTAATATTTTTAAAATACAATTCGATCTAAATATTCTAATATGCGTTGCAGATAATGGTACAGAACGTAGAGGAAGGCCAAAAGGAAGTTTAAATGGGAAAAGAAAAAAGAAGAAATGTATTCCAGAAAAAAGAGAAAAAGACCAACAGCCATCTCAAGAAATAGATAATAATAGAGACGGCGAATCCGTAGAGAGCGAACATAGCGCTGGCTCGGCGCCGCCATCGGATTCTGGGACCAGGCCCAATTCCCCCGAGAGTCTATCCAATAATAGAAGAAAGAGGGATAAGGAGTCCAAAAACAATTACCCAAAAATGGAAATGAAAACCCGAGGTGCTAAATTACCCAATTTCGCATTGCAAATGAAAGAAGCGCATTGGAATAAGAAAGATGTAGAAACAATTTACAATAACACTTGTATAACGAAAAAACAGAATCCACCAGATAGCGATACAGAAAATGATACGAACGAAAGCAGTTGTAATTCCAGAGACGTCAAAAATATTTCCGACGTGTCTGATAATGAAGAACCAGAGCTCAAAAAACTTAAATTTAACCTCGATGATCCGTTACCTTCTGATAATAAAATGTTTGAGAAAAACACATCTATAAACTGGATCAAAGACAAAATAAATTTGGCCCCAAATCCACTTGATTGGACAGTGGATGACGTTTATAATTATCTAAGTAATACAGATGATTGTAAACTTGTTGCTGAGAGAATGAAACAAGAAGAAATCGATGGGCAGGCGTTTATAATGCTGGATTTGCCAATTATTATGGAATCTCTACATATGAAAAAAGAATTTGCAATGCTATTGTGCAAGCATATAACTAAAGTTAGGTGGTACTATATTGTTAATTTTGAAGAAGGTGAAACGTGATAGTTAGTTTTAGTTTATGTTATTCTAGTCCATTAATAAAATTGTTCAAACAAAGAAAGTATATTTTACAAAAATCACATAACATTTAATTCCTACGAAATTTTTTACACAGGTAAGTGCAAATTTTAAATATGAAAAATTTGGTGTCGTTTTTTTCAGTATTTAGGAAATCTTCGTTTAAATAAATGTTCTTCTTTGCGTATGACATCTTTATTGGAATTTCTTTATCATTTTCATGACATTCTTTTTGTTTTTGCGATATCTTATCTTCATGCTGTGCATGTCGTTTCAATTGTAACCTTTTCGCAGCCAATTTTTTAATGTTTTCAGCTGAAGCAAGTTTACCTTCAATATCTTCAAAATCATGATTTCTTATGTTTATTTCTGAAAGCAAACTGCGAGTATTCATTTTTATTTCAACACATGGATTGTTGCTAAGGAGATACACTTTAAAAGGTTCATGTTCTACGTGTGATTTAGAGGTGCTGTAATCTGCAGTAGAATTAGTTAAATAACTTTCATTTTTATAAGATTGTATTGCTGCACTCGCACAATTATGAGTTATTTCATCAATGACATTGACATCCTGATCTCTTATGCTGTATTCATCAGTTAGATTATTATTTTCGCCAATAGTTTTAGTGGCACTAGAATCTATGGAATTTGATGAACAAATGTGTCTAAACATATCTTTGATAAAATCTTCCATCTCTTCAATGGAGTCGTCTTTGTTCTTAGCCAAAATATCATTAAACTTTTTCTTGTATAACTCAAAGTCTTCCATATTGTGGTAGAAGTTGTCAAAAATTTGTTGGACAGTAGTTTTAAAAAGTTTGAAGTTTGATTCGAAACTGCTAGCAGAGTCACCCGTTTCCGTTTGGAGTTCTTGTGACATTTTTCGTAATATTTTCATCTCTAGCTTATCTAGGTCGGAATTGTTTATGGAATCTTTATCTTCGATTACTCTTAAATTATCGCCTTCACTAAAAGAGTGGTCGTTTAAGCTACTGTCGTCTTTGACGGGCACATCATCATGCTCATACCTCTTGTAGTATTCCTTATTTTTGTTTTTGAAATCGGCTTCTCTCAATTGTTCATAATTATTAACGAAAAATTCACTGTTAGCATTAAAATCTATATCAGATTTCCAGCGAGATGGTACACGAGAAACACCAGATGGCGTAGTGTGGAAACTGCGATGAGCCTTAACTGTATCTAATTGGTTACCTATAAAGAAACAGACGTTAGTGTAGCAAAAATATGTTCTATTAGATAAAAACTACTTGTTCATTAGTTATAATTACAGTTTTTGTCATCAATTATTAATTAATATAAGCGGATGCTTAAGTAGTAAGAAATTGGTCTGGGTCCCGTATAGAATACCTACACTACCTGGCTTTCTCCTTAACATCTTCCTAAAGGATAGACTAGAGCATTTATGTGTAACTAGCTCTCCGCTCGTGGCTTGGCCTGCGTGAATTATTTTAATAACACAGACAACTTTCAAAGGGCAGAAATTTTTAGACTTCAATACTTATTACGTATTAAAACATGGGAATGGGTATGCTTAATGTAGTCGGTTAAAAAATAGCCTATGTCCTTCCTCAAGGTCAACTCTATCTCTGTACTAAATTTCATCAAAATCGGTTCAGTGGTTTAGGCGTG
>DVZL01005906.1:0-11728 GCA_018236625.1 Lasaia peninsularis
AAACAAACAAACAAACAAACAAACAAACAAACAAACAAACAAACAAACTTTTCCTCTTTATAATATTAGTATAGATTCAGTGCAAAAGCACTTAATATCTAGAGCATAAAATGTGGTTTGCGACAAGACTCAATAACTATCTTATTATTAAACCGAGTTCAACTTGAAGAGTCATTGAAATATATAAATAAACAGCTTTTCACATGGTAAGAGACATCCTATCATATAGACATACAATGATAATAACAGAATAATCTAGCAAAGGGCATACTTGATTATTGTGTTGTTATGTGTCTGTATGTAGTTCCACTTTTTCGCTAGCCTTATTCAATTTCTTTATCAGATGATAACAGGGTAATTTACTTAATCTAGGGGATTAATAAGAGCGTCAGTTTTAACACACAGCGACTGCCATCTGATCTCTGTAACCCAGAAGGAAAACCAGGCTCAAGCCTAGATTAGATCGAATATGTATACACGAGTCTGGGTTTCTTAACAATGTTTCACCGTAAGAGCATTTAAAAATGTGCATAAATTAGAAAAACTCATTTGTACAGGTTTGAACCTGGCCTACCGAAAAAGAACTCCAAAGCGCGTACCACTGGAAAATGCCACATTGTCAAATGTACATTATACTGAATGAAATAAAAATTATTTTTTTGACAAATATGTATGTTAAAAAGTGTTACAAAACAAAAGTTTTTTAATTATACAATGTGGTGTGCAAATATTTTAAAACATAATTTACATTTGTTTATTTATTAGACTATATATTACTTAAAAATCATCTTATTATTTATAAACACTGTCTTACATTGGATTTATTTTAACCCTGTCTACGATAAACTATATTCAAATATACATTTTACGTACTTAAATCATAGTAGCACGAAAAAAACTAAATAGGGTGAGTACGAACCATGGAAAATAATGTTTTCAAATTATTGCGAAGCTTAGGGATGCGTCTACGGAGGAAATGTGTAGACTAAGTGGCTTTTTTCCAGTTTATTTCACGCATCTTTATCTCGGTTACTTGTTCGAAAAGTTGCGCAAAAAATATGACAAAACGCAAACGAAATGCGCACGTTTGTAATCGTAAATGAGATCTTTACAAATAGTATTTCAGATAGAAATGTTCCAAAACTTTATACGCTACTAACTATACCCGCGACTTTGTCCGTGTTTTTATTTGATTATTTCATATATTTCTAATAGTCCGAGATTTCTAATATTAGTAGGGATTTATTAATTCAATTTATCTATCGTCTAATTATGTAGTAGGAAGGGATAAAACGATAGTAAACATTTAAAAAAGTGTAAAGGATGTAGTACGTCAGAATTGGCACCAATGTCTGATGTCAAAAGTCCTTTATGAGACTTTAAATGTTAAATTCTGGTTTAATACAAAGTAAAATTCGGCATCAATTTTAAACATGACACTGTCAGACTTCTAGGACTTTCTGAATAGAATAAAATTTAGGTTTTCAGACACTTCAATAAATTCAATCGGATAAATAAATATCGATAGAATTATTCTAGAAAGTTTGACACTTTTAAAATTATTGTTAAAATATATATTACTAGCTGAACTCACAACTTCGTTTGCATTTATGCAACTAAACAATAGTCGCCCAAGCTCCTCGTTATTACATTAGCTGTCTGCCAGTGAAAGTCTCGTCAAAATCGGTTTCTGAAACGGTTAGGTTTCAAAAATTAGCGGGAACAAACAGACAGACAGATAAACATTCTAAACAATATTAATTTGATAGATATGTAAACGTATATATCTTGTAAACATAAGTAATATATTAAGTAAAAAGCGGTTATTTTAATACATACAGGCGCTCCATTTTTATTAATTTGGATAGATAGATGAACAGTTAACGTTATAACTTTAAAAGTGTTATTGAATTAGGTTATTAAGACTTATTTATCTTTATGCCAGATCACTTACGTGGTAGGTAGAGAGTATCGACTGCCAATTGTCTAGTTTGAGGGCGAAAAGAAAAGATTATTTCTGGATTCCCGCCTGTTTATTTATTTGTATACATATGTTTTCGTTCTTGATCGCCTCTATGGTTGAGTGGGTCGGTGTCCTACTTTGACATACGAGGTCTCAGGTTCGATTCCTGGATTGGGCAACTTGTTCTTATAAGTTTTTCAGTGTATCTGAAAAACACCAGTTGCCAGATATTGGATATAGCGACAGGCTTGCCACCCGTTACACCACGAAACTTAATGTTGTCGGCTATTCGTAAGTGCATATGTAACTCTGCCTACCCTTTCGAGGATATAAGTATGAAGATAGTTTATTTTTTAATTATAAAAATTTCACATGTCTAGCTTTCACTGTTCACGAGACACAGCCTGGTGATAGACAGACAAGTCTGATAGTATTACGTACGTGTAATGACTTTTTCAAAATTGAAATTTTCCGAATTGGTTAAATCTTTCTTTTGATGTGTTTCCTATTATCAGGAGACGTTTTCATATACATTTCATAATAAAAATATACTACGATGTTCCCCGGCTCAGCTAGTTATTGATATGTTAGTTCAATAAAATCATAGCAGTAATATATTAACATTGTATGAAGCCATGATAAATGCATGGAATATATCGCCGTCCGGTATTTACCCGAGCTCCAAAGCAATAGGCGTACGGTGCCGCGTCATTAAATCACCGAAGCTTCGGGTTCTTGAATTAATAGGGTGTTCTCTCTCCTCTTGCCACCTAAGCCTTCGGTTTCCATGCAGTTTCACAAATTAACGTCGGGATATACGATCACACAATGTGACTAGAAGAGACATTATGGTAACTACTTCTCGGTTTTTACATAATCGTGCAATTTAGAATAGAATAGAATATAATCCCTACTTTCCTACTAATATTATAAATGCGAAAGTAACTGTGTCTGTTTGTTACGTTTTCACGCCTAAGCCACTGAACTGATTCTGATGAAATTTAGTACAAAAATAGAGTTGACCTTGAGAAAGGACATAAGCTACTTTTGAACCGACTAAATTAAAAAGAGAGTATGTTTTTACGCAATAATTATTATAAGTCGGAAAGATGTCTGCCCTTTGAAAGTTGTCTGTGTTATTCAAATAATACACGCGGGCAAAGTCACGGGCGGAAAGTTAGTAGAAAATATTTTATTTCACATAGACATTGCAAGTAGTTCTTAACTCTAACTAAAGTTTACACACACTGATAAGATCCGGCGAAAGAAACTCAACAAGTCCGTAAGAAGTGAAAAAGACATCACACATAATAAACAATATACTACAACATACTAAGAAACTCCCGAAACTTGTTATGCTGGTAGACATTCCTAAAGATGTATTAATAGGAATCTCAGAGATAAGTACATCTCTTACACATTACGTAAGTTTTTGAAGTATCAGGTTTCATTTTGAGAGTACCAAATGTGTCCTTTCTACAGCTGATGACGTGAACGTCAAAACGTCCTGGTCAGATTTCCATAAATAAATCTTCACCTTGGTCATGATAGCTATTAGACAAAATAACCTCATCACAATTGGTTCATTCGTTTAGGAGTGACAATGCCTTAGACACATATAGACAGAGTATAGATTAAAAAATATAATTTCCAGACATTTCGAATGCTTTAATGATGATGATGGGCGATACAGATAAAAAATACAAGATAAAATATTGAAGCTTTTATTTACAAAATTACCAACATATATTATAATATCACTTTGGAGGTTTGCAGTTTAACTTGCATAACACCATGAATATACATAACTTGTATTAAACAATAGGTAATGATTACACCATCGGTAAATTGTTCATATAAGCCTACATTATATGTTATAATATATCATACTAAATTAAATAAATATAGTTATTGGAAGTAATACTTTAATAGGAGTACTGGAAACTTAAACTAACTTAGGATGCTTTATTGTAACTTACAATCACTTTTTAATATTATCATTTGAATAAACATAATAATTAATACCATTACAGATTAATCTAAGCATTTAAAATAATGATTTCTAATATTACGTGTGACGTGACGTTTTACAGCAATATTATTTCAATCTTGACAACTGAAAGTACATTAATCGAAATTTGGCTTTATTGAGTGTACAATAAAGTCATTTTTAGCGATAACACAATTTATATATGAAATAATATTGCTTTACTTCACAGTAACCTTGGGTTTTATAAATACAAACAATACTAAACGAGTCTATTTCAGTAACCTAGTTGATAAAATCTCTAATTGCTAGAAGTTTCGATGAGGTTACAATAATAGGGGTCAGAAACTAAGTAAGAAATGGAGCTGAGTGTAAAAGTCAAACTTTTTCAAATTAATTGCTCGTTTAGTGCCGTTGGTACTTACATATAAATTATTTAAAATCACATTTAAGCATGTAGTGATAATTTTGAAAATCTATCGTCGTTCAAACTTTCTGAAAGTTGATAATAAAATTTAAGCAAAAACATTTTTTTAACAAAAACTTTATTAAAACTTTAAAATAATCAAATAGTAAACTTGACAGTTGCTTATTTTAATAAATTAATTTAATTTTTAAACTATAATTATTAGTAAATGTAATTTAGTTACCCATTTTATGTAATTACTGTAGAACGTTGTTTAGTCAGCCATTTAAATTAAATATGTAATAATGAAATATTGCAGTTAGCTTATTTCAATATAACCTCGATTTCATGGATTTTCGAAAACCTCCAAATTTTGATTCTATCAACTAATTGTTGAAATTGACATTTCAGTTTAAATTAAATTTCATCGAATTCAAATATTGAAATTTAAAATGAAAGGTTATGAAAAAATAATATAAACAAACTGTTTTATAAGTTTTGAAATTGGAACATGTTCGTGAGTTTACTGCATCAAATATTTATCAATGCGTTTCAATATGCATACTGCACGTTGTGCAACTATCGTCGAGTTTTAGAAATTGAAAATTCGAAGTGACTGTATATACCATAATAAAAATTCAATCTCATCTTTATGAATTCACCGAATTGATGACAAAACAATGAAACCATTTGGCATTTATCATTATTACTACGAAGCGTTATATACATTTATTGTCACAAGTGTGAGAAATAATGACAAAAATAGCAATCAGACACACAGTTTTTACAACTATGTACGTTAATAACTTCAATGCATTATTTACAACAATTTTAATGTACAAATTTAACACGAATTAACAATTTATGCGTTTAGTCGTAACTAGGTAAACTTGAAATAGATATGTTTTAGACTTAATTTTAAAATAATGAAATTAAATACATTTTTAATTAATTTAACACAATTCACCAGAAATGTACACTTAATCAACACTAAGCATATATTGAAAATTAAATATATAAAGACAATTATGTGTATATGACAGCCTTTTTAGATAAATACATATGTGAATCCTACGAATAACACTCAAGAGCACTTTCACCCTTAAATCGAAGTAAGTTATTAATGGAAGACCAAAATAATAACAAGATATAAAACAATAGATAACTTCGAAAATAATGCATTTTTTATATGTATATAATTTGCACGCGTATAAAATCTTTCTCTTTTGACTATTTACATTAAATCTAGTTACTAACTACAGCGTTGCTCCAAAACCCTTGAATAAAAGTTTAAATTAGTACCACAACTCCTTCAGGCTTAAGAAGATTGTATAGCTTATATTTTTATAACTGAAAAAAAATCTAATTATAATATCGATTATTACTAAAAAAATAAACCAATATTATTACTGAAGAAATAAAATTGAATTTTCTTGAAGAAGTAGTAAAACTTGAAAAAACCACAAAATCATGTGTATCAAATATTTTTGATATAATTTTAAAAATAATAACAAATTCTCTATTTTATAAAAAAAATAAATCAAATAAGGGGCAGTGGTAATAACAATTTATTTAATGAACTAAACATCCATTATAAGTTTTCTACTGTACAATCCTCTTATAAAGTTTAAGTATGCTTAGATTATATTCAAAATCCTTTTGTGCATCAATGGTTATTGAGTTACAAAGTTGATAATATGGTCAAATATAAGTTTTATCCTTTTTATAATATAAAAATGTATTATACTTACAAACTATGTTTATAAAGGTACATTGTTTTATATTATAATGTAAATTATAACTTTCTTATCCATGTAATTTTTTTGTATTATTACATAATTGAGACTGAGAAAAATGAAAATTCCTCCAAAAAAATAAGATCATGTCCACCATAGGGCAATTTGTCCACACATTATAATGTAAGTGTACTTTAGATCGTCTTAAGTTAGTAATATGTTCAGTAATAAGTATAAATAAAGTTTATAACTATAAATAAAGTTTTTGTATCTTTAGGAATCACCCTTAGGAAAGATAGATTCACCTAGACAAGCAATTGACTATCGGTCGCTGTATTATCTTTTTTAATATTTTAGTCGATTTATATTTTTAATGAAATAATAAAAATACATTTTTGGTTATTCTGTAGTGGGTAGGTAACTAAACTTGTTTTAGTTTATCGCTATCTTCTTTCAACCCTTGTAACAGAAAGAGATAAAATACTTTTAGTCCTATCAGATTAGTTTGTTTGTGATATTAGTCTATACGTCAGAATATTTCGATTAAAATAAATACAAGGTAAATATTCTATCTCTTTCGTTTTATTTTATTGGAAAAAGATAGCATATGTTAAAAGTTATTTCAGTTAGAAGCAGCGGAACTATCACCGTTGTCTAATGATTTATTAATGACGCAATGCTAAACCCGATTCAATTCCTAATATTTTTGCTTTTTATTAACAACAATACTTGTGTATTTTATTCGTAATATTATGAATACTCAATATTTATGATCACTGTGAATATTGTTACTTTAGTGTGTATCGCAAAATATTATGCGTCAGATATCAGAATGATAATGGGAACATACAAAAGAAAGATATTCAAAACTATACAAATAATAAAACTGAAGAGTGAATCCTGTACATGGAAGAAATTTAAAAATTATAGGACTAAAAATAAGCAGCAGAACAATTTTTAGCATTTTTAGTCTGTCTGTCTGTCTGTCTGTTAATTTGTTACTCAATCATGCAAAATCCACAAAACAGATTTAAATGTAACTTTGTAGGATTGCAGTTTGTACCGAGCAATATATTATAGGCCACTTTCTATACCGGTAACTTAACGGGTTTCCGTAGAAGAGGCTAAGATTGGCTATATTTTAGGTCGAAGTTAAAGTATAACTGATAAAACTTAGTACCTTCAACACATAACTACACAACACGTACGTACATAATACGAGAAAAAAATAATTAATGCACAATGAAGTGGGCACGGGTCGGCTAGTTATAAATATTTGTACTCTACAGGATTTACCGGTAAGTCGTCTTTTGAAGAATCTATTTTGTGCACTCTCCAAAACGATTGAAGTATAATACCAATACAATATACGAAAATATAAATATATATCACACCTACGTAACAGTTATGTAAATTAACACGTTAATAAGTGGAAAGAACTGGTAATTTTATTTAAATCACACTCCTCTATTTTATTTAAAAGAAAATGCCTCTTTTAGGATAAAAACCCGGACTCAATTAATGCGACTCCATTGTCCATTGGTCTGTCAGTTTGTCACCAGCCTGTATCTCAGTAACTGTGATAACTAGACAAGTGATTTTTTATAAATTATGTATTTCTGTTGCCACTATAGTAGCAAATACCAAAAAATAAAGACGTGCGCGGCTTGGAATCTCACTTGGCTGGTTTTTTTTACTTATGTCATGTCATTCAAATTATTTGTCTGTGCAATGAAAAATGCCTTGGTACAAGTAGAACCGATTAATCACTTGTACAATCTGTAATTGGCATATTCGTCAGTACAAAATGGCGGTTCTTTAACTGATTTAATTTATAGATATTAAAAAATCTTCATAATCAACTGAGCTTCAATAAATCGCTTATTCCTTTTTTTCAAATATTTATAACGAATTTGTGTGAATTTATAAAAAGAAGTAAGTGGGTGGTGTCGTTGTTTTTTTTTGCAATAATTAAGGTAAAGGCTTACAATGGTTACATTAGCATTTAGCTGTAATCTGAAATGAGGTATTAGATATAGATTAATAATATTCTTGGAAGAGACGTACTTAACACGAGTATTAAGTTATTTTAACTTCTTAAGAGTTGCTAAATAAACTGCATACATAATGTTCTGTTATAAATATATATGTAGTAATGTAGGTATAAAGCAAAATTCCTCTTTACTGCATTGTAAATATCGCGCAAAACTATCTGCATCGGCTAAACTTTGGAATAATGTTATTTTGTCACAAGTATATGGTCGGCCATTTTAATAAAAGCCTTTTAAAATTATACATTATTTTTACTTAGAACAGTTTATTGATTTGAAGTGAAATTTGACGTTGAAAAAGAAAGAAAACAATAGACACTTGTGTAATATAATAACTGTAATAAAAAGTTTTATAACAATAATAATTACGTACCTTTATGTTAAGTTTATTAGAGGTCATGAGGTACATTAGTCAACTAAAATACCAGTAGAAAAGTATACATTTGGATAATACAAGTTCTTATGCTACATTTGGCAATTGACGTGCTTTGTTTATTTTTGTAAAAGTTATTTTTTGCGTTGGTTCATTAATGTTCGTACTCTTTTTAGATTCGTGATCGTTATTTCGTCGTTTGGTTTCAGCTGTAAAGCTCGTCGATATGAAGCTGCAGCGGCGACGTATTTACCATTCAAATGCAGTATTGCACCGAGATTCGAATGATATTCTGCATCCTGGAAAAGGGAAATATTAAGGGAACTGGTATTTACACAAGCCTACAGTTTCATTCGAGGTTTTTTTTCACAAAAATCACCATCATTGTTACCCTAAAAATTTTTGAAAGAGCATAAGATTTTTTTTATAAAAGCTTCGTCAAAAAAAAGTAATAATAATTATTTTGTTCAAACTCTAAACAATCTGAACACTATTGTCATTTTTTTTACAATTTCAACATTTTAACGTCTAAAAAACGATGTAACATGGATTTTATTTTTAGCTACGATGTTAAATATTTATATTAAATAGTTTAACCTTCAAACGGTCGCTCGAGGTCAAATCGACCGAACTTTGCATTTTTGATCCACAGTTATTACAATATGGATTTCTCACTTCTAGTAACATTATTTCTTTATACGTGAAATAAACAAACGACCTCTGCTGTTCCTAAAGTGCACAGAGCGCATTTGTTTAAATCAATATTCGTAGAATATTAGATTATTCGTGACTTTTGATACAACGCTGTTACGAGTTATATCGTTCTAGAGGATAAATATTATTAAAATAGAAAATAAAACTGACTTTTCAAACTCTGAAGTTCTCTGAAATATAGTTTTAAAAGAAATTAGAGTTAGAAACTTTTAAATATCATACAGGTTTTTTCACCTTTTCGGTCATATGTGTATGTGACCGCTGTCGTCACAAACGACGCCCTCTCCTTTAAATGTTAAAGGTCAGATTTTTTCCTAAATAAGCGCCACTGTTATACATTTGTACATTGGAAGAATTTTAATATTCATTTAAAGTATTAAACTGTGTGATGAATTAAACATATCTATATAAAAAAATGAATGGTTAAATGTGTTGTTAAGCGCAATGCTCGAGAATGGCTAAACCAATTTGGTTGATTTTTTTTGCTGCGATTAAGTCTGAAAAAAGTTTTTTAAGTCTGAGAAAGGTTTTTATGAAAAAATACTGGGAAAATTTTAAGGAACACAGGAAAAAATACTTTAATTTTTTTCTCAATACAAACTTTTTAGGTATCAATATCAGGCTGTACAAAGCTTTCCAGATCAGCTAGATAAAAAAAAACTCTTTACCTGATCATTTTTTACTATTACCATTTCTAATATTTTCAAACAAAAAAATCTTAATTCATATGAAATAGAAAGAGGTAATAAATATTTATTTCATTATAAATATTTACAAAGATTTTGTTATTATAATTGAAAAAGAAACAAAAATCCCTTCAAACCTATCATTTTTCATGTAAATAATCTTTGCTATTACTCAAACAAAAATATCACCCAATATTATAACCCATGTTTCATCGAAATCGACAAGTCATAAATTGAAATGAGAGAATAATTAAATATGCATAATATTTAATTAATATCGTATATTACGTCTGTAAATACAAATAAAAGAAAGCGTATGCTTAAAAAACTATCGTTCGTAAGAAAACATTTGAACATACGAACAGGGATTACATATACTGATAAAATGCAGGTATCAGGCTAAAATTAAAACTAACAAGATTAAAAACGTCTACTCTCAAAATCTCAATTAGCGTTTAACTTGCAAACGCAGTGAGTATTAACCAACTTACTTCAGGTTTTAGCTCCACTGCTCTCGCGTACCAGCGTTCAGCCGAGCGACAACGTCGAGCGTCTCTCAAGGCTCGCGCGGCAGATGCGGCACGAGTGCCGTCAGATGGCGCTAAACGAGCGGCCACTACTAGTTGTTCAGCGGACTCGCGAAGACGTCTTTGAGATCTTAAGAACATACCTGCATAAAAATACAAATAAGCTTTCATATTTAAACAGAGTAGCCGTGAATTATTTTAATTATACAAACAACTTTCAAATTGCTGACATTTTTCCGATTTATAATACTAATCCTTTAAAAACATACCCTCTTTTTAATGACATCGGTTAAAAAGTAGCCTATGTCCTTCTTCAAGGTCTACTCTATCTCAGAACAAAATTTCATCAAAATCGGTTCAGTGGTTTAGGCGTGAAAGCGTAACATTCAGACAGAATGACAGAGTTACTTTCTCATTTGTAATATCACACCCACATCCCTGAAAAGATAGGCAGAGTTACATATTTATGTCGCACGCTTGGAATTAAAAAGACTTAACTCAAAATTCATGTAATATGTACTCGATTTTACCATTTCACTATAAATATAAGCTTACATTGTAATTGTGTACTCAAAAGGTTAACCCACAAAATTTGGTTAAAACCAATCGTTGGTAAAACGCAAAAGAGATAATATATCAAGGTGTATTCATTATTATGATTTTTTAATTTCATTTTCAAGTTAATTGATGGCATACAGACAAAAATTCATTTTTATTGAAATAGATTTACGTCTTCTATTTTTATCTATTGATATTTAAAAGAAAAACGGGATGACCTCACGTGAACAAATTCAATATTTAACGAAAAGTCCATTCTAAACTTTCAAATTTCATGAATAAAACACATATTATTTGTGTGTGTTTCATGAATAAAACACATATTATATCTTACCGAATTGATCTCGAACTGACGGATCATCAGGGTCTAAAATGATTGCCTTTTTGTACCACAGTTCAGCATCCGCAGTCCTACTGGCCTGAAAAATAAAGATCTATTAAATTTTTTTCACATAAATCATTGTAATTTTTAAAATTCAAATATTAAAGACGCATTTCTTCTTTCTGTTGATGGTTAAGGCACCGATAGACTTTTACTTAGTCACACTGGTGACATTAAAATTATTACATATAATAAATGTATCGATTACTATTTTAAAAGTCATGCGATTCAGAATTATACATTACTAGCTGTCCACCCGCGGCTTCGTCCGCGTGAATTATTTTAATAATACAAACAACTTTCAAAGGGCAGACATATTTCCGACTTATAATACTAATCGCGTAA
>DVZL01005907.1:0-11728 GCA_018236625.1 Lasaia peninsularis
GCGCCGCTGCCCTGTGGTCGGGCTGTTAGACCTTATGTGCAAGTCTGCCGGCTACCTTACCCTCCGGACCGGAACACAACGACGTCGTTATGGCGGCAGGAATAGGTAAGGCGGTAGATCCCTAGAAGAGATTTTTTTCATTATTTTTTAAGTGCGGGCGGTACAAGGTTCGCCGGGACAGCTAGTTTAAAATATGAACAAGCACTTATACTTATCATCTTTAGAAATGATGATATAGCCACTGTGGACAGTAAAATTTGATATCAGCGACTACATTTAGCGATCATTGCGAATGTGTGTGGTCCTAATTTGTGGCATTTAGTGGTATATTTGTCGAAACGGAATTTCATAGCGCTCAGAGATACCATCTATTCTCGGCTCTATTACCTGAATTTCTTACAGTAAATTATAATATTAGTCATAGCCAGTATTTAAAGTTTAGCTTGTTTAGCTGACTTTGTGAACTAAATATCACCAAATATCAAGTTCCGTTAAGGAAAAGTAATCCCAAGCTTCCTGGGAGTTCGCGGCGGGTTGATCGGATATATTAAAACACCTATGAAACGAACCACATAATAGTATGTTAAAAATGACACACTGCCATCTCTACGTAAAATTAAGGTACTAACAATTTGTACTTTTGACCAAAATACTAAACACCCTACCCAAAGGGTAAAAACGGAACCGTATTACTAAGATTTCTGTGTCCGTCCACCTATCTGTCTGTCACCAGACTGTATCTTATGATCCGTGATAGCTCGACAATTGAAATTTTCACAAACAATGTTCTGTTGACGCTATAACAATAAATACTGAAAACAGAATAAACTAAATGTATAAATTAATCTTTGTTTTTTTATTAAATGAATATATCTGGAAAAATTACATAAATCGATCTATCCTCAAAGTTTTAAGATAAGCATGTTATTTGCTTATATTACGCTCGTGTTATGGGTGTTATGCAACGATGCTAATACATAGAAATACTTACATAGAATAAAATTAATGAACAACCGGAACCAGAAATACAGACATCTATGTTCATCACACAAATGTTTGTCCCCATCGGAAATCGCACCTGAGCCTCGCGGGTAATCGGTGAAGTTAAGTGACTACACTATCCCTCAAGGGGACTACATCACTAAGATAATATATTAATATTATCAAAAACATTAAACTCAATATTTTTTTTCATGTTTTTGACAAAAAGACTAAAACTATCAAAAAATATTATTTTAAACGCAGTAAAACTGAAAAAAACGACTAATATCGTCATTCAATCGTCTAACAAAGTATTTTTATTTGAATAAAAAAAAAACGCTGATCCATTTAACTTAATATTTGTATGAAACCACTTCTGAAATATGGCATATCCTACAAAAAATAATCAACAAAATACATTTGAAAATAACTAAGTAATTACGTAAATGCTTTATCGTTGAGTTTAGGGTTATAAAATATGTTTTAAATACAAAAACTTTTCTCTGTAAACTTTTTCTTTAAATTTGAAGTAATTAAAAAAATATTAAGTATATGATTTTTACCTAGGATCAAAAATTTGATCTTAGAAATTTTATTCTAATAATTAGAAATTCTAATGATTATTATAATTGATTATACACTATTATTGAATAATAATATTATTTTATATACATAAATAATAACGACCGCTTTTTATTGAATATACGATACATACCTACAACAATATAGCATTTTTTATAATTTTTGTTTAAAGCTTCTATTCCGGCTAAAATTTTTCTAGAACGATTTTGACCATATTTTCTTTGGCAGATAGCTAATAAATAAAAGAGTAACTTAGGCTACTTTTATGTATTTAAATTTAAACGTGGACGAAGTCGCGAGTGCATATAGCTTATAATATAAAAAGATTCTCGTAATATCATATCCAAGAACTAGATGTAGGTGTTGTTAGCACGGACTGTCAAGTTTGTTATTCGTATGTCTCAAATCCCTTAACCGCTGGCGCACCCATTCCTTATCTAGCCGTTCTAAAAACGCCTCGCTCCTTTGACTCACGTTTCGCTAAATAACTATTAAGTTCTTTTACAAGATAAGAATGCTTTGTTAAGATTCAACCGTTATGCTTACGTTTAGGAACATTGTGTAAACAAACATCCGTCTCTGGCCCTTAGAGCATACGTTTGAGTACGAGTATTGTGTTCAAATATTGGGTTACCCCATCAACTTTGACTTCACCGCCAGCTTTGGTTCTCAGAGGGTTTTTGTTTTCAATGACTCGTGGTTAAATTATGTAACAAAATACCTCAATTGATGTGTAATTACATCGTAAATTTTAATGAATAGCTCGAAACTGTACATGATTAAAAAAATGTTTATAAAAATAATTAAAGGTTTTCCGTTTTTTGCATTTCATCAGAATATTTTACATTGTACCGTACAATTTTTTAGACGACATCAGAGAGTAGAGATTTCAATAAATAAAAAGCCGACCGACTTTTTTTAAATAAAGCTGATTTTTTGATGCGAGAATTTTCGATTGAATAGTTAATAAGTTGCTTTTTTCGATAATAAATCAAAATATTATCACTTAGCCGATATAAATGTCATATGAACCGACAAGCAGTTTCTGAGGCGGTGGAAACAAACTCCTCAACACTAGAATCTTATATAATAGAAAATATATTTCGCATCTTTTACAAATATACATAGGGACAACATTATACAGATTCGAATCTTAATTTCCAAGCTACATGCTAGAATGTTTTATGGTTTAATCTGAGCGGGATTAGGTTATTTTCAACTTGAATTATAAAATATGCAAGCGTTGGCGGTTCGCGAGCCGGTCCAGTAGTACGCACTCAGTTCGGCGGGCACGTGCGCCAAGCTTACCCAACACCAGTAATTACATAGAATAAGCAAAGTCACGACATTCGGCAAAAGATTTTATTGATATTGATTGGAATTTTCATTGACTCGTATAACAATATTGCAGGTGAATAGATAAATATCGCATAAACATAGTAATAACAAATAATACATGAGTATTTCGGACAATGATTGTCAGGCGCTATTTTAAGAAACTTTTAAACAAAAACAACAGCGTCAACAACGGATTTGAGTTTCACAAGCTTTTTATTGGTTAGTAGCTGTGCCTGCGACTTCGTCCGCCATTTTATTTAATTATTTTAATTGTTACATTTCTAAAATAAGCTAATTCTAAGTTAAAAAAAATATTACATATTACATCAGCTGACTGCTCGTCCCGTCAGTTGTTATCCCGGCAAAATCAGTCCAGCTGTTTCAGAGATTAGCGGACAGACAGACTGACAAACCAAAATTAAAAAAAATACTATTTTGGTTTATGTACTTTGTAAATATACATAATATGCATTTAATAAAAAGCGGTTATTTTAATATTATATATAGACACTTCAATTTTATTTATTTGTATATATGTTTCTTTAAGTAATCCTAAAATTATACTTATACATAAAAAATTGTTGCTTTATTTTTTCAAAATTATTAGAAATTTGAATAAACAACATCTGTTCAAGCGAGACCTTAACACTGCGTGTGAGTCATTAGGCAACGCAACATCTGAAAGCTTTGCATATTACTCGTAGTGAGCTTTCGCTGCATTATCTAGGTATCTGGGCGCGAAGACAATGGGCCGCGCATGCGTAATGCGTTATCTCAAATCTACCTCTTACCACATTCTGCTCTCCTAATGAGAAACGTTGTTCCAATTCTCGAGCTATGTGTTAATTGAAAGCGAACGAACGGAAATTTGAACTTCTAATTGATCATAATTGAATTTCTTTTAGTGTGAAATATGAACTACTTCTGAATTCCTGGTACCGTTTGCAGGTGCGAATAAAACAATCGGGTCGTTTTCTTCAAAGGATGAGGAGTAATCAACGCAGTTGGGACTTTATCAGCTCAGACGTACTAGATGCAACAGGTAAGCGTATTTTAAATATTTAAAAAAATCTTCGAAAAAATTCTCCTGGCTTCATATGTTTGATTCTTTTTTACTTAACATTATCTTAACTTATTTGAAGTGTGATATCTTAGTTCAATAAAATAAATCGAAAGAAACAGGACATCATTCTATTGA
Organism: Lasaia peninsularis; assembly: GCA_018236625.1. NCBI lineage: Eukaryota > Metazoa > Arthropoda > Insecta > Lepidoptera > Riodinidae > Lasaia > Lasaia peninsularis. The sequence goes on from DVZL01005907.1 coordinate 4,100, forward strand.
AATTACGAATAGAGTCAGGACATAAAACATATATTTTCTGACTGCACTAAATATCTTCTTTGACTAGTGTTTTTACTTACGAAAACGCCAAGTTGTCGTACGCACTTATTTAAGTGTAATTTTTGAAATACTCAAGAGATAGATTCACAATTTCAATTTGTCTTTTTAGACTTACTAGAATTAAAAAATGTATGCACGAAAATAAACAGATACAATATTTGAACTCAAGACAATAACCCGTATGGAAGCTTTCGAAACCGTCAAGTTCTCGTACGCACTTACCTAAGGCACTAACCATAAGAATTTGCACATTGTCATATTACACCCACGCTGGCTCGTATAATTCCGCGATTTAAGCGTCCCGTCGAAATACATCTCGTCGAGTAGGCGATAAATAACAGACAAATTACTTTAGTACTGAATGCTCTTATACGTGCGATAGTGACATTTCCATGCCTGAGAAATGTTTACCGATTCAAATAAGTAGTCTGGGAAGAATCTTGCTAACTCACGAGATAATGTTTGCCTGCTATGTTTGATATTTCTGTGCCATTAGTACTTTAGGTCTTCGCCAGTGTGCTTTTTAAGCGAACGAGTGCATGACGAATGAAATCTCAAGTATCGAATGCGTTGAATTGGCTAAAAGGTTTTTATTTGTATGTCTATTGAAAATCTTAGTTAGTTTCTAACCAAAAGATACACCAGTGTCTTAAAAAATATCTCAAAAGAGGAAGGCAGAGGTGTGCTAGTATATCCACGACTCGTAAGTCCATTAGATATACGAACACCCGTGATTAGATAATCTGAAAAAGTATTTTAATAAAAGTTGCCCAACCTGGGAACTGAACCTGGGACCTTACACGACTAACGATCTCAACAGGCTACAGCCGTACCGTTACACCACAGAGGCGATATCTTTTGGTTAGAAAGACCTCTGTGGCTGCCTTAACGTTTATCGGAAAATTTTTTGGGAAGCTATAGCTGCAGCTACATGGTGTTATGAATTAGTGGTTATGGATCATGGCATTTATTATAGATATTCAAAATCCAGAGTAGGTAGATACGTGAAATGAAAAGATTTGGCCAATAAGGAAAATTTAAATTAAAAGACCTATTTCTATTCCTGCCGCTAAAATGAAATTATCGTGTTCCGGTTCGGAGGGTAGAGTAGCCGGTAGACTTTCACTTGTCTAACAGCCCGACCCCAGGACATCTACAGCATCTAAGATAGGCCACGGTTGTCTCTTACCATCCGAAGACACTTTCAAGTGGAATGTGAAGATATTTTTTTCACGGCGATTAAAAAAAAATATTTTATCAAATGTGATACATGAAGATTACTACGATGTTTTATCAGCCTGAAGCTAAACTTCTTGTATGTATGTTCACAGCCCAACTTACCCTATAAACTGGACTATAACAATGGCGAGCACTGACTCTATTGCAACAATAATTTATATAATAAAGTAAAAAAATATATATCCCGTATGTGTGTATGAAATGGCCTTAACCGTTGTAATTAAAATTATTTAATCAAAAACTTGTATGTATGGATCCAAAGTACGAAAGCGTGGGTAACAGTATCCGAACAATGTTTTGATATCGCCCAACAATTTAATATTGTCATGAATAAACCACATAACTTTTTTAATATTTACCAAACTGTTGTCGCTATTAAAAAAAACTCGAATATTAAAAAAGTTAATGCATAAATAAATATTCGTCAGCCTCTACAAGTACTAAGTATTTTTAAATAAATACAACACTTGAACTGTTCTTTTTCTTTAAATAAATAAATAAATGTCCTCAGGCCCCGGAAAGTGAACTGGTAGGCAGAGGTGCATATGCACCCACGATTAGCCGACAATATCAGGTCCCAGACCTAATGATGTAACTGGTAGCAAGTCGCCTCGGCTTCTCACGAATATGCTATACATGTTATATACATAAAAACCTTCCTCACTCTATCTATTAAAGAAAACCGCATCAAAATCCTTTGTGTAGTATTAGAGATTTAAGCATACTTTGTTTTATACTAAGTGGTGATCCACAAAGATAACAATTTTAAAGCTTTACAGCATACCTATTATTGCAGAAGTTCTCATTTAAGGTGTTTTTCAAACTATTCTGTGTTGGTAGCCTAGTGATATGAGCTTCTGACTTTCATTTCAATAGTTCAAGTTTAAACCCTGCCAAATACCAATAAGTTTTTCAAACTCAAGTACATTTTCTAAGTGCTGTTACGGTGAAGGAAATAATATGGAGACGGACTTGTCACCTATCACACCTAATATCGTCGGCTAATCGTGGGTGCATATGTACTTCTGCCGATACTCTTCTTCACAAAAAATTAAAATATATGGGTGTGTGTACAAACACACACATATGAGCCTATGTGTGTGTTTATAAGTGCATCGGGTAATTTGACGCACTTAATAACTTTACGCGGGCAAAATGGTGGGCAAAAGTTCTCTCAACATAAAGCTTTATAATTTTAAACGCTGTTGAACTGCAAATAAGCCGGTCCTAAGTTTGAGGTGGTCTAAATAGATAAACATTTTTCTATTTAGTTGGTTTTTCAAAAAGCTCTAAACTGACAGTATTTTAAAAATCGTTTCACAATTGTCAAAAGTAAATATTGCGTATCATTCACAAATATTCAAAAAGTGTGAGTCGGATTCCATGATATTTAAATATTCATTTTATTCTATATTTCAATATTTGATGTTATAGTGGCAAAACATATCACCTGTGGAATTTCGACTGTCTAGCTACCACAGTTCACCAGATATAGCCTCGTCATAGACAGACATTCAGACATACAGACAAACACTTGGACAACGGAATCTTAGTAATAGGGTTTTGTGACCTTTTGTCGTGTTCCGGTCCGGAGGGTAGGATAGCCGGTAGACTAATTGCACATACGGTCTAACAACCCGACAACAGCACAGCGACATAAATATTACAACAGGATGTCTTTAGGTTCGATGTCATATTTTGTCAATATATGCCCTAAAAAAAGATACGAAATAAAAAATCCGTCAAGTGCGAGTCGAACTCGCGCACGAAGGGTTCTGTACCATTATTTATAAAAACAGCAAAAAAATCACATTTGTTGTATGGGAGCATCCCTTATATATGTATTTTATTCTGTTTTTGGTATTTCTTGTTATAGCGGCAATAGAAATACGCCATCTGTGAAAATTTCAACTGTCTAGCTATAGTGGTTCATAAGATATAGCCTGGTGGCAGGCAGACAAACAGACGGACAGCAGACTCTTAGTAATGGTTCAGTACGGTAATAAAAGGATACGGAACCCTAAAAAGAATATTTCGAATCGTTGAACCTCATTTTTTCAACTCGGCTAAGTTTCAACCATTAACTTTTAAGTGATCAATCTTAGCATCAAGTATTTTAGCAGTTTCATGTAGTACCTTAGCACGCCACACTTGTGGTTTCGAGTTTGAGTTATAATTTACTTTTATTACCAATAAATTCCCTTCAAAGCCTGCCATCTTTACGTCTCTCGTAATAAATTGCATCTGAGGCAGGTTGCTATTATACACGTGTTCAAAAAATACAAATAGTATCCTCCAGTCAGCCAAGAGCAATTAACCAAGTTGAAACTTAACCAATAAATCAAGAAGAACAATTTGCGACTATGTATGTTTTAGAGGGTTCGCGGAACTCGTTCGATCTTCGATTCTGATTTTGACATGAGTGGAGGAATTTTCCTTTTACTAATATGAGTTTTAATTAAAAAAATCACATTTGTTGTATTGGGGCACCCTTTATATATTTATTTAATTATGTTTTAGTACTTCTTGTTATAGCGGCAACAGAAAGTCATCATCAGTGAAAATTTCAACTGTCTATCTATCACGCGTCTTAGTAGTGTTTAGTGTAACAGTAGTTGCCTGGTTACGGTAGCCCAGATATCTTTGACAAGTTATTCAAAACGGCCATAAATCGTGTTTTCGTCAAATGAAAACCTCTTACAACATCATTAGAATAAGAAGCTAAATGCCTCCACCATTGACGACAAATAGCTCGGTCTTTTCCCAAATTTTACTTTTATTTTTACCTTGATTTCTGAATTACTTTTAAATTGAATTGATCACTAAACAGAAACTGACAGAACGAACACCAAAATGTTATACACGTGGGAATAGTTCTATAATGTGAAAAAAAACATTAATTACATCTTAACAAAACCCATTAGGTATTTTTAGAATAATCTTAATTACATACATATTTTTATGCCAGGTACCTTACGGGGTAGGCAGAGAGTATCGAGTGCCAAGAGGCATTATACTCTTCTGCATACACGCCGGTTTTGTAGCCCTTGACACCACCCTCGGATAATACTCTAGCTATTTGGTCGTGGAATGTCAGCCTAGGTCTCTCCGGATAACTACATCCATCCACTTTCGCATGTATATCTGTTTTGTCAATCTTTCATCTTTCATTCTTTCTATAAAACCGAACCATCGGAGAAATCATCATAAGATTAATTACTAAGATAACGCTATTTCCAACCATCAATTTGTATAGACTATCCTTATTTTAAGTAACTTTATCTCGCCACCAGTCGCAGGATTTTCTATCCTTATAAATACTATACTTACATAATAAATTGTAGGTCTGAAATCTGATAAAATTTGTTCATTCCGCTGTTACAGAGTTCCGCAATCCCCGAAAATGGCAGCAGACTTGCAACCGGTATTAGGCTTCCTGGTACTTGGGACACGGCTTATCAATGATCATAGCAAAAACACATGGCGAAGCTGTTCGCAACTGAACTTAATTTGATACAACTCTTATGCATTTATAATTCTTAGATTTGATTAAAACTGTAAATTGATTAATTATTGGTTGCATTGTAATTTATTATCCAAGGAATTCGTTAGACTACAATATAATGGAAAATTGTCTGTTTGTCTGTCTAATCGTAGTTGTTGCAAGACTCTACCACCTAGTCACTGTCACGTTGTTGGTGACAATAGACCCTGTGCTCACTTCTTACGAGCCTGGGTGGAAGGCAGATGGCCTATTCTACAATGGGACCCGGACCAATACCGGGAAAACGGGATAAACACAGCTGGTTTTCTATAAATTTTACATTCTACATCAATAAAATATATTGAATCAATCCCAAGCATTTTTATCATTTACATATATATTCTGAGAAAACTTTTTTATTTATTCTAGATTTAAAAAATTATATTTGATAGTGGTTTTAGGATTCCGTACACAAAGGATGAAAACAAGAACCTAGTATTAAGTCCTCTCAATAGTCCGTCCAACTGTTTGTCTGTCTGTCTCTTACCAGATTGTATTTAACGAAATATGATAACTAGAAAGTTCGCAATGGGCCAGTTTTATTTTTCTACTTTGTCTAATGGACAAAATCTAATAAGTAGCCATGCTCGCGTAATTACGCCTTTATAATCTTCAGCTCCCCTACTATATTGCAAATGCTAACACAATTAACACAACACGTGGGAGAATATATGGTGAAAGTTGAGCATTGTATGTCTATCACACTTTTGTTATTTTCGATATCCGTATTGAAAATGTTACAACACTGCAATAACTTCAGTTACGCACGAGATATGATTTGTGCTCAGCAACCCTCGCGTGACCGTAATCATTCTAACACGAAAGATAATAATATCTTAAATTGAGTAAAAGAAACAGGAAATATCCCCGTGTTGGTCCAGGTCCCCTGTGCATAGACACCGGGTAGCTCGTAACAGGCGAGCATGGTTAGCTGGGTCACTCCCAACGTGGTCACTGGTGGTAGAATGCTGTGAAGCAACTCGCGCGGGTTAATCCACCGTCTTACTTATTCCTGCGGCAATAATGACATTGTCGTGTTCCGGTCTGGACGGTAAGGACAGTCTGACCACATGGCACCGGCGGCATTGTCTCTTACCATCAGGAGTCCCGTGCGCTTCATCGCTATCTTATTCCATAATTGGCATAACTCTATATTTATTTTATGAATCCTTGGTGGCCTAGTGGTATGTTTCTAGAATGCTCTTACGGTGAAGGAAAACATCTTGAGGAAACCCGGGATTAGTGCCCGATATGGCGATGGACTTGCCTTCGTGGGACTTAATACTGTCGGCTAATCGTGGGTGCATATGTACTTCTGCCTACCATTTCAGGGTCTTGAGTGTGACGACATTTAACTTCTGTCTGTCTGAATCACTTTTTACAAAACACTATCGAATAGGAATAGGTTTTCTGGTTGGCAATTAGGCCTATGCTCGCCATTTAAAAGCTCTTAGGAGAAGTCTAGTAGGTAATACTCAGGCCTTCCTGATTAATACTAGGAAAGCAGGAAACGGATGTGACAGGGAAGCAAAATGTTATATAGTCGCATACTATTATGATTGTTACCAATAATTGTCTAATACTTTTGTCAATTAATTTCGAAAAAAAATATTACTGAGAAGTAAAATATATTTTAATTAAAAGCTATTGTCACCCCTGCGTAGTATAGTCGATATCCGACTTTGACGCACAACAAGTAAGACAATATTTATAATATAACGGTTTTTACGCTTCCGTACCCAAAGGGTAAAAACTGTTATTAAGGCTTTGCTGACTGTCTGTCAACAGGCCATATCTCATGAATTGAAATTTTCGTGACGTATTTCGTGGTCACTATAACAACAAATACTAAACACTACTAACAGATTAAAATAAATATATAAGTGATTCTCCAATACAAAAAACATGTTTTTTTTGCCGTTTTTGTAGGTGAATTTGTACCGTTAGCTTGATTCCTATCTGCTGTATACTTTTTAAGGTTCTGTACCTAAGAGGTAAAACACGGAACCCTATTACTAAGACCTGAGACTGTATCTGTGATAGCTAGACGGTTGAAGTTGTCACAGATGATGTATATCTGTTGTCATTATAACAATAAAATATTAAAAACAGATTAAAATTGTGTGCAGTTTTATAAATAATGGTACGGCACCGTTCTGACTCGCGCTTAACACGTTTTGTATTAATACTAGAATGGTATAAGGAAAATCCTATTTAATGTTAAGAGCCACGTAGCGTCGGTAAAAGCAGTCGTTCCCAAAGAAGGTATAAACCATTGATTGACTATCTATTAAACGAATGCTTTGAAGAATGTTTATTTTATTGCGCTGATGTCTGAATTACAGGTTTCATACAATTTATCCTTTCCTGGTACCTATTTCTTAAAGTACGCTTTCACCAAAATATATTGCCAGCTGCGAAGCTGCCTGTTTTTGTAACCAATAAAATCTGAATCTAGAGGGAGACAAAAGTGTACAAATCGTATGATTAATTATTATTTTCAATTATCCAAACACCATATTTATCAATAATAAGAAAAAACTTTATTAGAAATAATACAAGTTTAAAAAAATACATATAATGTTCCATGATACTTCCCAGATTATTCTGAGTAATCATTGCATTGCCCGGGATTGGAATGTGCCCAAAGTGGCGATAGGCTTGCCGCCTATCACATCATGGGCTCCTAGTACCTTGGTTAATCGTGGGTGTTCTATTTATATATCTACTGGACTCACGAGTCGTGGATATACCACCTCTGCCTATTATCCCCGAAGGGGTAGGCA
>DVZL01005908.1:0-11727 GCA_018236625.1 Lasaia peninsularis
TTGAGTAGGCTTTTTGCAGCGGTAACCGATATCCACGCGGGCGAAGCCGCGGGCGTCCGCTAGTATTTAATAAATAACAATCATAACATTATTTCTTATGATTTTCTTGAATTTTTTGCATTGAACCTTCTGCACTAATTAGGATTTGTCTGTGGAGGTTAAATTTTGAAGATTGGGAACTTATTTTTTGGATTGTTAGCTTGTAGGTATCTATAAATTTACTATTATATCATAAAAAATTGAGCCCTAAAGAAGAATCATTAAGAGTGTAACATAAACACAGGTATTTGACTTAGTTTTTGTTTCATATCCAGCTGAAAGTTCCAAATAGATACAAATAAAAAACGATGATAGATCAGAAGTTATTGTAATTAATTGTTTATTTGAAACAATAAATCCAAAATTTTCATATTAACTAATATGTTTCAAAACAATCTGTATCTGGACTCAATGGAGCTTAACATTTTATATAGAAGTTTTGTGGAATAACTGTCAAGCAATCATTACTTTTAAATTTTGAGTCATTATGTGAAATGATAAAACTACATTATGCATGTCACTGCAGAATTAGAAATAGATATGAAGATTTTGTAGATAAAGATAATGGCTATTTATTTTAAATCAGCGTATTGAAGTATCTGATGTATCTTTAGTTTTAGGGATAAATTTTGGAAATAGATATATATAAATAAATATTGGTGGACAAATTACCCAAATTGACTTAACCCTATAGTAAGCAAATATATTATGCTTGTAATATAGTCAACGATACTAATATAAGAGATACTTAGTAGATACCACCATTACCTAGACCAGGATATATAGATAGTTAGGTACATCACACAAATACCTGCCCTGAGCCTCGCGGATGGCTGGAGGTGAAACACATGTATGCTAATCAGTCAGTCAAAAATCTTGGTGATTGTGGCCATCAGAAATGTAATATAATATTGACTCCCCAAACTTTGCGCTTGATCTGATCTTTTGAAGTTACCCCCCTAATAAACTTACCTCAGACTTACTAACCTGTTCCATGTTCATTTTGTTCATTAAACTGGTTAGGTAACTTACTGTTTTTGAACTTACATTGTGACATATAATTAAATAAATAAGGCAATACTTAGAAGTCTTTTGTGTTTTAAATATACTTTAATTAACTAGATATTATAACTAATTATATAGATAAGTTTAAAAATTGCCTCTATGATCAAGTAGTCAGTGTCTGGATTGGGCGCATGATTTCCCGGGTAGGGAAAATTGTTCTTATAAACTTTTTCAGTGTAACTGAAAAAAAATTTTAGATTGAGATTAAATTTGTACCCGATATGCAAATTAAGAATATAAAAGACAAAAAAATCTCGACTGTAAATTGTAGATACGAGTACATTAAAAGAACTCGCTGTAGAGACTTCGGAAGTGTCCATTTCCGTTAATTGAAGTCCAATTTAGAAATGAGAGAGATGAATCACTGTCACTATCCAATTTATGCAACGATCATAGTTTATTTTGAGATAGTCTGCGGTACGTGCAGTATCAAATCTAGAGAAGTGGACAGTAGACTTACGTCGCTACCAGAGAACCATAACATTGATGGTGATTCTATTGTGCGATAATTAAACTTATTTTAAGCTATCTTATTTCAACATAATTAAAGGAAAACCTGCCAAGAGTTTTTAGTATTTGTCATTATAGCGGGCACAGAAATATATATCGTCAGTGAAAATTTCAACTGTCTAGCTATTACGGTTGATTAGATACAGCCTGGTGACAGACAGACAGACAGACGGAGAGCGGAATCTTAGTAATAGGGTCTCGATTTTACTCTTTGAGTACGGACTCCCAAAAAAATACTCTTTCAGTGCCGTCAGATTAATTTGTACGCGTTTAATCTGTCTTTGAATATGTCGATTAAAAGCCGAACAAGTTATTATACGTAATACGTAATTTGAAACGATCAAAATATTCTATCTCTTTTGTTATCGATTCATGGGAAAAAGCTAGCATGCAGTTTAAATATGTATATTTTACCTTTGCAAAATTTTTTGCGAAATCATTGCATTCTGATACACATACAACATAGTACATACTGTATGTGTTACTAACTTTTTTCTACGGTTGCTCTGAAATTCACTCGTGTTGATTTCTTTTTTTAATATAGGTAAAACAATATTTACATGCCTATGTTTTACATGATTTTTGCATAACTTTTTTTTTATGGAATAAGGAAGTGAACAAACACACGGCTCTCATGATGGTTAGACAACCGTGTCTATAGACACCATTGTTGTTGTAGGTGGGTCGCTGTCCTGTGGCCGGTGGTGTTAGTTAGTGTACAAGTGTACTGGCTACCCTACCCTCCGGACCGGAACACGACAATGTCATTATGGCGGTAGGGATAGATAAGTGAGGTGAGTTGCTGCACAGCACTCTACCACCAGTGCTACCCGGTACTTTTAGCGATTACGCAAAGCACGCAAGGAAAACTCTTAAAAAATATTTTTCCGTTTTTGCAACATTTTCACTGCTACGCTACCTCACTCCTATTAGTCACAGCGCGATGTTTCTTTCTCAATAAATGGACTTTTTTTCATTTCGTATTATATTAGAGGGTGTAGATAACTTTAGGTAAAGAGGTACAGTTGAACCAAATGCCTCCCCGAATAATACAGGGTGATACGGGGTATTAATACTTAACGTTTATTTAAATTTATTTTGATAAATTGAAAAAACGGTAATATGTTACGGTTACAGTATTACGTTAATACGAAGCTATGAAAATCTGCAGTGTAGAGATAACAGAGTCACAGGTGTGCCGATATCCTCGCTTGACCGAGTTTTTAACCGTTGCACACCTCACTCGGAATAGTATAATCAACTTCATATTAACCGATATGATATGTATTATCTTTTAGTATAGTCCTATCTAAATTCTGAACTACACTTCATACAACACGGGGTATTAGACACGTTAGTCCATTATCAAAATGTCATGCGAGCGTCAGTTTACAAATTTCTTATCATTATAAAACAACGTCAATTTTTTGTCTGTCCGTATGTATGCTTAAATCTTTAAAACTAAGCAACGGATTTTAATGCGGTTTTTTAATAGATAGAGTGATTCAAGAGGAAGGTTTTTATGTGTATAACATGTATAATATAGCCGGAGGAGGGTCGCTAATTTTAAATATATTAAACTAGTTTCTCACCAGCGGCTTCGCCCGCGTGACTTATTATTATAACACAGATATCTTTGAAAGACCAGAAATTATTTAGACTTATAATACTTACTGCTTAAAAACATACCCTCTTTCAAATGTAAACGGTTACAAAGTAGCGTATATTCTACCTTACAGTCAACTTTATCGCTGTATCAAATTTTATCGAAATCGGGTCAGTGGTTTAGGCGTGAAAGCGTAATAGAGACAGTAACTTTCGCATTTATAGTATTAATAGGAATTTTAGAGACTTTTTAAATAAAATTAGTGATAGACCTTAAATTGTTAGCTTCGGAAAAAAAAAAGAAAAAACCCTAATCTTGAATAATTTTCCATTGGGTTAACATAAAAGATAATGCGTTTGTCCTTGAGGTATCCTAAATGTTTAAATAATTTGTGGACATGTGATGTTTATGTATGTTTTTATTACTTTCATGATAATAAGTTTACCTAATTTTTGTGATGCACTCATACATATTTTTGATGCGAATTCATAAATTTCATAAGATTATATCTCTAACATTGACTATCTCACTCTCACAAGGCTGGTTTGTTTTAACTTTATCAACTCCCCGAAACTGGCAGAAAGAGAGGTTGTCCAGTTTAGAAAGAGTTAGCAATACTACATATTTGGTACACGTTCTTATTAGGAGGATAATCTCCGGATAGTAACATCAGCTCATTCATGCTTTCGCCTCTCCCAATGTTTAAAAAACCGCATTTTGGACTTCGAAGAAGTTTCGATTTCGAAAATTTGCAAATGACAGCTATGTTAACCTTAACATCGTTAGTATTCGTAGTTAAATAACTATCTCGTTATTGACTTAATTAAAATTGCCAAGTTCAGTCTTTACTTAATTGATATTCTAAATAGATTATAAATCACACTTTTTACGTCATTTTTAAATGCAAAAGTCTTTACTCGGGCTTGTCCGTCATTTACTCCCCCGTCGACCGGTCTGTCTGTGTGTTTCTCACCAGGTTATAGTCACCATAACCACAGATAATAAAATATAGAATTAAATAAATACATAAGGCAACTTGCATACAGCCAATTTTTTGCTAAATTGTTTTTGAAATACAATAGAATAAAAAATATTTTATTTCACATATACCATACAAGCCTTACTTGTGACGCGTCGTACATTTATAAAATTTACCACCGGATCGGAACGGTATTGAATATTTATATTTTAGTTCTATTCATGTAAACAGATGACGATGCTTAAAAATGAATCGCTCATGCCTTACTCGTAGGTTCTAATTATTTGCTACGAAAATATTTTGAACGTGATTTTTTGCTGTTTTATATCTAGTTGATGGTTATGGTACGGTTCCCTCAGTGCGCGAGTCTGCCTCTCACATGGTCGGCTATTGAATAATCCCTACTAATGTTATAAACTAGTTGTGCCCACAACTTCGTCCGCGTTTCTATTTAATTACTAGCTCCCCCGGCGAACTTCGTACCGCCCGCACTCGAGAAATAGATGTTGGTCGATTCTCAGGCCCACTGAATACGCATATAAAATTTGGTAAAAATCGGTCAAGCCGTTTCGGAGGTGCGCGGTAATTAACATTGAGACATGGAAATTTTATATATTAGATTTTATTTTATATATTTCTAAAATAGAAGTAGCCTAGGCCGTTCCTTATTACATTAGCTATCTGCCAGTGAAAGTCCCGTCAAAATCGGTCCAGCCGTATCGGAGGTTAGCGGGTACAAAGAGACAGACAGACAATAATTCTAAAAAAATACTGTTTTGGTATCTGTACCTTGTAATATGCATTTAATAAAAAGCGGTTATTTTAATATTATATACAGACACTCCAATTTTATTTATTTGTATGTATAGATTTGTTGTTATAGTGGCAATAGAAATACATCATATGTGAAAAATTCAATTGTCTAGAGCCATCAAAGTCCATGAGGTACAGCCTGGTGACAGACTGAAAGCGGAGTCTTAATAATAAGGTTCCGTCATTACATTTGGGGTACGGAACCCTAATAAATACCCATTAAACTCTATTCAGTCATTTGCAGACGTATTTTATTTGGCGCGTATACATTGTTGTAGTTATCATATTATGTACTGGCATGAGTTTTTTATGGTTTCGAACAAAAAGACTCAACGACTGTCTCTCGATGTAGACCCAGACAATACACACCCTAGCAAGGGTTTGATGAGATGACGATGAGAGGTCATTTGCGACTGGTCATTATTCTAATGCATACTTAGTAATGATTTAAACAGTGACGAAAATAAAGTCCACCTCTGTTATCTAACTTTTTCACTGACCACTGACCGATCACGAGCATCCTTCAAACTCAGATCCTTTACTCTTTAAAGTAACTCAAGGGCCAGTCTGTTCCGGATTATTCCTGGTACTATTTGTTTTTGGCATATACATAGAATCACATCTCTTTTGTTACCAGGTTTAGAAGTTCGTGCGTTCCTACGTGATCCCGCGAAGCTGCCGGCTGAATTAAAAGACAAAGTAGAGATCTTCAAAGGCGATGTCTTAGAGCCGGACTCGGTCTTTAATGCAGTAGACGGCACAGATGGTGTGGTCATAGTTCTCGGCACCAGAAACAGTTTGGAGCCTACCTCGGACCTGTCGGAAGGCACCAAGCACATCATAGAGGCGATGAGAGCGAAACGCGTTAAAAATGTGTCGGCTTGCTTATCAGCGTTCCTATTCTACGAGCCAGATAAGGTGCCACCCAGGTTTATACCTATCACAAAGGACCACGAGAGGATGCATCAGCTTATCAAAGAAAGTGGCCTTAATTGGGTTTCCGTGTTCCCTCCGCACATTTCAGGTAAGATATTTCTATTTTAAAGCTATCTAAAAATTTTTGGTGGAAGGCCATAATTTGAAATGAAAATTATTTATTTGCCGAATATGCGTGTTTAAGTTGTTACAAAACAAGAGTTTTTATTAATACTAACATATTCTACCACAATGTGGTGTGCAAATATTTCAACACATAACTTATATTTATTTATTTATTTAAACAAATAAATAAAATTGTAGTGTCTGTATGTAATATTAAAATAACAGCTTTTTACTAAACGCATATGTATGTTTATAAGAGTACATATTATGCCAAAATAGTATTTTGACTGTCTTTTGTACCATTTGTAGTGAGAGTTGTTATGGATTTTTTTAATATCTTTAATGCATAGAATTTACTCTTCTACAGTTTTATTATATATATATACTAACTGTCCCCGTGACTTCGTCCGCGCTTTTATTTATTTTATTTTATACATTACTAAAATGAAATCGTAAAATAAATGTATTTTAAGCTATTCCTTATTACATCAGCTGTCTGTCAGTGAAAGTCACGTCAAAATCGGCCCAGCCGTTAGAGATTAGCGGGTACCAATAGACAGACAAAAAATTATAAAAAATGTTGTTTGGTACCTTGCAGATATTGTACCTTGAAAATATACGTACAGACACTCCAATTTTATATCTATTTATATTTTATTTATATAGATTACATTCACACATAGGTACATAATATAATGTAGAAAACATTTGCCCATGTCATTATAATGCTCAGTTCTTTGACAAGCGATTCAGAGAAAAATGGGACATTAACCGAGTGTCCTCTTTTCCTTGTATGACTCGTTTCCTAATTCAATGAGTTGGCTGTTGAGAAATATTAGCAAGGAATAACTATTCTACGAATCCTACTAACGAGTTATAGCTAAAAAGGAAATTTGACCTAGTGACAACCAATTCAAACTCCCGTGATATATATAATTAAAACATACCTTCACGCTAAGTCTCTTGCGTGATAGGTAGATAATTATTGCTGGTTTTAGTATCTTCCAGTTTCGACGGTAAATAAACATACACAAGAAGCTTTAATTAGTAATGCACCATTAACATCCCCAATTTCAAGAATCCTCCATATTCCAATGAAAATCGGTTGTCCACAAATCTATTCTAATATAAAAAACAATCACGTTTCAATCGCCGTACGAACTTAGGTACTGCAGATTCCAAAACAGACGGTTTCATTCGCGCCTCGTTGGTGCTGATCGACGTTCAAGTAAATATTATAGTTAATGACAAGCCACGAGCCAGTCTTGTCGGCATATAAGACCGCGGTATTAATTGGTATACCGGTTTGTAAAACGTACTTTAACGTACGTCGATCAGCGGAATTATAGGTAAGGTCTCATACAACAATACTCGTAACTAGCTGAGCCAGCGACCGAATTTGATTATTTTATATATTTCTTCACCGTCCGCGATTTTATTCATTTCTAATTATTACATTTGATACCTACCAGTGAAAGTCCCGTCAATATCGGTCCAGCTGTTCCATAGATTAGCCGAAACATGCAGACAGGCAGATACACATACAGACAAAAATTGTAATAAATGGTGTCGTGTATAAAAATATCCTCTTTTACTTAATGCATAATATAGCATTTACTAAAAAGCGGTTATTTTAATATTACAGTGTCTTCAATTTTATTAGTTACTAGCTGTGGCCGCAACTTCGTCCGCTTTTTTATTTAATTATTTAATACATTTCTAAAATAAAATTCTAAAATAAAAGAATATAAGGAACGGCTTAGCTCTCTGACAATAAAAGTCCTGTGTAAATCGGTTCAGCCGTTTCAGAGAATAGCGGGTACAAACAGACAGAAAAAAATTCTAAAAAATTCTAAAAAATACTATTTTCAAAATAGTATTTTGGTATATGCACCTTATAAACATACATAATATATACATTTAGTAAAAAGTGATTATTTTAATATTACATACCGGCACTCCAATTTTATTTATTTATATGCACCTTATAAACATACATAATTATACATTTAGTAAAAAGCGGTTATTTTAATATTACTTACCGGCACTCCAATTTTATTTATTTGTATATATATATAGAAACGTAAATAAGGCAAATCACTTACAGCCTAACTAATGAAATTTTTATTTTTTTCAGACGACCCAAGTCGTGAAGTTATAATTGAAGTCAATCCAGAGAAATCTCCTGGGCGCACCATCTCCAAACAGGACCTGGGTAAGTTCCTGGTCGATGCGCTCTCAGAAGAAAAGTACTACCAGTCTGTCATCGGTTTATGCAATGTACCTCAACAATAGTCTATAATTCATGTGTGGAAGCGATATTTTAATACTTGAAAGTATTTTCACTTTTAATTGATTATTATATTTTTTAATTTTTGTGTAGTCGGCTAAAGAGTATAGTTTATATTTCTTAAAAATTATAATATTTGCATGACTATAACAATTTTAAAAACTGGTCTCACAGTTTTGGTGAAGTCATGTGAACAAGCAAACGGTTTTCTGATGGTTACAAATGTAATTACATGATTATTAAACATCAGATAACATTTGTCATCAAACATCCTAAAACTGTCAATAATATGCTAGATGTTTCTAATAAATTTAGTTTCGTTAACTATTTCGCCGACTGTACTTTTGATTAATGACTGCCCAAATATGCTTTTATTAGTTTGTTTACATATTGCTGTTGAAGGATGATAACTCGGTGTTCTTTTTGGCTTTTAAAGCTTCAAACATAATTGATGTCTCAGCCAAATACTCAATAGTGTGACATCTTTTTATCATTGTTCATATCTACTATAGATAATCAAACTTCTAAACTGATATGTAGAAAATCTGTTATGACTCGAGCCAGCCATTCCACAGAAAAGTCAAAATATAGCACAAAGGTATAAAAAGAAAATACACATCGAACGAACTGTAACTATACAAGCTTTAAAATAATTAGTGGTGGTTTTGTATTGTTAGTATTACTGTTAATTTATAAATACTGGTAAAGGATACCTTAGTAGGTTGAAATGTATTTTAATAAATATAATGAATATAAACTTTTTACAATTAAAATTGGTTTTATTTCATATAGTCATCGTAACTCCATTTAGCCTCTGCTTGATAATGTAGACAAGCAAAAGATTTCATATGATTTTTCCAAGGAACTCGGGTATATGGGGTATGGGGTTCTACTGAATGAACAAGGACTCAACGGATAAGTTATTTGCATTACATGTGGAATGCCGTCCAATTTGGTAGTGGTATATGTTTCTACTGTCCTACTGCTTAATGTTTCACTACTATAACAGATGGGTGTAGAAATGGTATTGATTCTGCGAAATGAATAGGGTTTCTTTGTTATCAAAGTAAAGGTCTCTTCACTATCAGAATCCAAATGTGTGGTTAATCCAGCTGAGGATACTGAAGAATTTGGCTGCAGTCCTGAACTTGAAGCAGTTTGCGTTGATGAAATACTTACGGGAAATAACTCTGACCAAGTTTTAGAAGACCAAGTATCTCTTGTTCAAGGCGAGGGTATCATACTCAAAGTATCATCAGTGTAATTAGTTAACAATCTGTTAATCTATGTCTCTGAACGTTCGACACGAGGACGGTTTGGGTAAACTCTTCAATCTTACCGTATTTCTAGAATAAATTGATTACGTGTATAGATAATATTCAGCGATCTTAAATAGTTCTGCCCTCATCTTACGCTGTGTGTATTCTTGACATTGTTAGAGGGTAGCTGGCTGTGGCTTCATCTAATATCCAGCGGTAGTCTTCTAAAGACTCGATCAAAATCTGTATGTAAAATAGTAGATTCATATTGTTACGACGGTTTCCCACCTACGAATTAAATTACAATATCATTTTATTTGGTTTATAAATATTGCTTTTTTGTTGATTTTTTTGAAGTGAATGATGTCAGACTGACGCTATACTTTTTGACGCGCTAAATGTTCTCACATAAATCAGTTAACTTGTAAGATTGCTCATTTGAATATAATTTTAAAATTCTACAGTTAAGAATTATTTTGTATACCTACGATAAAACTGATCAATAGCGGAATTTTCGTGCGCAACGCGATAAACCAGAAATTGAAACACCCAATTAAAAAAAGCAAAAAGCTTCTACCTAAGATTCAATTCCTAAATTTATTGCCTTCTTATGTTCTCAAAACCTACGAGTTTTGTAACAAACGAAGCATAGGTATACTATTCAGATGATTATGAACCAAAGCTCGTAAATAAGGTCGTGGATAAAGTTGATGAATTTAGGAAGTAGGTAATAGGTAAAGATTAAAATGAAAAAATAGCAAGTTTATGATTAACAAGGTAGGTATATATAAGAAAATAGAAGCATCACATATTAACGCTCGGATGATGATGAACCAAAGCTAACAAGATTGGCGTACCTAAATGAAAGTAAACGCTAAATTTATTATCCAACTAACCTACGTTCGTACTATGAAATCAAGACACTTGAGATAAAAATATATCATATGAAGCATGTAGGTAGGTACCTACTTACACAACTAGTTATGCCAACCTGATACGACTGCACTTAGTTAAAAGGAGCTAGGCAATAGATTACTATAATGCAAGCACCTATAATATCTAGACATGAAAGATAATAATTAGCTGAAATAAAGTGTTGAGAAAATTAACAAGTAAATAAGTAAACGCTTTTTGGTGCAAAGTAGAGAACGCTATTTTTGTCGTTAAGCCCCTTTCTAGTGACCAATTACGACATACTTTTAATTGTGTCATCTATACAAGTAAATAAAATTGGAGTGTCTGTATGTAATTTTAAAATAGGTAACCGCTTTTTACTAAGTGTATATGTATATTTACAAGGTACATATACCAAAATAATATTTTTTCACCAAAATAATATTTTTTAGAATTTTTGTCTGTCAGTCTTTTTTTACCCGCTAATCTCTAAAATAGCTGTACCTACCTATTTTGACGGGACTTTAACTGGCAGACAGCTAATGTAATAAGGAACGGCTTAGGCTATATTTTATTTTAAAAATCTACTTATTTAATAAATTAATTAAATAAAAACAAGGACGAAGCTGCAGGCACAGCTAGTACATAATTAATTTAATTGTGAGTTTGATAGCTAGGGTTCATTCATTAAAGTAGGTTTGTTTAGAAGAAATCAATATAGACAATCGATAACAAACGTACAAAGGTAACTTTGTTGGTGGTGCAATTGTGTTCAAATTGTGTCGTGTGACAAAACAACAAAACCGACCTAAATAAAGCATCAAATTTATTATTGATAAAATTATCATTATTGGATTATAGTCCAGTGGTATTACTGGTACCTACCATTATACTGTTAACCAATACGCAGTAGGTATACGCTGTTTATAGTGCTCTTATGGAGATTGGAATAACACATATTATATTTTAGAATCAGTATTTAGGGACCTACTCATTAAAAATCAGTGAAAAACTTAATACGAGATGTGTTCAACAAATTTAGCTATGTTATTCAGGCTGAGGACGGGACTATGCACGTAGCGGGTAGTACGTGTTTGTAAGTTATTTAACCAGAGTAATATTTTAACAAGTAAGAAACTGGCTTGCTCTTAGAGCAGCGGGGCTATTGCGTAACTCTGTGACGAACTGAAAAGAACTACGAACTGCAATTGGATGACGAACCATAATGTCA